>VDFB02188038.1:0-32525 GCA_007258455.2 Sequoia sempervirens | reverse complement strand
CATCTTCATCAAATCTAAGCAATATTAACTTCTTCAAAGTTGTACTAATGTGTCTAAGGAACAGGATATATAATTAACTTGCAGTTCCATCATCTTTTCTTTTCGCGTTCCATCTTCATCAATACTTTTGTATCCTTATCCTCTTTTCATATGTCTAATAGTATCTTTCATCCATGTGTTGATTTTCTCTCGAGCCGCCACTCTAGTTTTTATTTCATACAAGGCATTTCGGTAGTTTATGTTTGGGACCAATCAGCCTTTGGAGAATACTAGTTCTTGTTTATTTCTTTCATTGACACCATGATGCTCTTTGGTTCTAGCCAGGGACATCTCTTTCATGAGCACTAGAATTTGCATCCAATCTGGCACCTTTATAAATGTTTCCTTTAGGGTTTCTCTATTCTAAATTATTCTACCATGATAATGCATCCAGAATGCTCGATGGACATTGGCGGAAGCACCATTCAAGTTTTAGTGTTGGAAATTTGTGAAACCCCTCAAATTATTGTGGAAAGCAAAGAACTTCTGGAGAGCCATGGCCATTACAGGCGGCAAAGAAACTGCCAACACTATTGACGTCTTTCATGATGTGCATGAATTTTGATTATTGGGCATTACAATGGCTGGTATTTGACAATGTTATGGAAAAGCCTGCCATCAGTGGATGACCATGCTAACTTGTAACTATAGTTTTTTTAATAGTTTACCACGTTCTGGAGTCAAACATTGTACAGCGTGAATTCCATGTCACTTCATTTGGTATATTGGTCTTATATACTATGCTTTTGCATGGAAAAGCATATGCTTTTTCTATTCTTTTCTAGGATATACTAGTTTTTGTTAGCAAACATCGATATATGTTCTTTATTTTCTAATTGCTAGTAATAAATATGTTCAATTATGCTTGTGATCACTATTTCCGTATCTGTTAAATGCAACCTTTTGATGGTTAGGATGTCCTTAAATTGTTTCATTCTTAATCTTTAAGACATTTGTGTGGTTAACTTGTATCGAAGCAAATTTAACCGAACCTGGCAAGGTGAATCTCATTTAACTTACTGAAGTTTTCAATGTGCAGTATCCCGATAATAGGAGAAGGATTTGGATGTCCATCTTCTATTCAAAGAAGTGACAGCTCGTGGTGGGGTAGAAATGGTAAAACAGGGTTAAAACCTCCTTATCTGATTAATAAGTTTATAGATAAACATGTTTAGTTTTTAATTTTGGTTTTATTAAGATTGACTATTCTTCTTAGCTTCCTATTATACTGTTTTCTCAATTTTAAAATCATCGAATCATCAAATTTATTGTTCAATTGACACTGCAGAAAGGACTGCTTTCCTAAATACCACAATATCTGTCACACTTAACATTGATTATGCCATGCATCTGGCGGTTTTCTCTAACACAGACAAAGGTTTATTCATACTCGTTTGCTTCTCATATAGTTAAGCTTTCATTTGCCGAATTAATGAGAGTCACTAAACTGTGGATTCTAATGTTAAATTCGTATCCATTTGCAGAATATTACCGAAAGAGCTTGATGCATCTAATAAACATGCCCTCCAACTGGTTTGGCCATAGAAGTTAAGTCTACCGTGGAGTTACCAAGTTTGTTCATACATATATTTTCTCTCTCGTGTATATATATATATGTATATATACCAATACCAAATAATGGGCTAGCTTAAAGTAACATTATGTGGGACCCAATGCAGGCATACGTGGACAGGAAGATATGAAGTCCATCTTTGGGAGATATGTTCCCAATGCTTTCCACATTAATGGTTGGAGGTTCGAAGCTTAGTAGATTGTATAGAGAATCTTCTTCGTCCCCAAGGTTTTCCCCATCTTGTACTTCTTCAACACTAATCCGCTTTAATTTCTCTCCTACGGGCTGGGTGCTGCTCATAATGGCTTCCACATCATATCGACTTGTGTCAAAATTTGTAATGGCATTTTCTCATCTGAATTTAATGAAGGCAATGTCATAAGCTTCGGCAGCCTCTTCCTCTATGTCTGTGAATTCAGACAAGAATCACTAGTCTTTTATCTGGTTTGATTATTGGATGCATTTATAATGAACAACAGCTCAATGTACTGCATAAATATCTATTGGAAACATTATACTAAAAACTGAGAGAAGAGGCTAATGATTCTTGTTTGAATTCATAGACACAGAGGAAGAGGCTGCTGAAGTTTATGACATTGCCTCCATTAAATTCAGAGGAGAATGAAGGAATAAAACAGAGAGAGAAGAAGATAACAAATGATAATACAGTAATTAACAGTAAAAGAGCTTCAGCTCTACTTCATATAAAAACTTCTACCACTTTCTACTGTGAACAAATCTGAGCAATTACACAATAGAATAATGAACAAGATCAATACTGCAGTTCTTATTGGAGAAACAAAGTTACTGCTGTTAACAAACAGAACTGCACTTACAAAACGTAGAGCTGCTGCTCTTACAAATAAAAACAATATAAAACAAATCTGCTGCTGCAGAAAACCAGAACTGCTGAATGCTTCCTTCTTTCTTCTCTATTTTCTACGCTGCCCAAAGACTCATTTATAGTGTTCTGCATTTGAAAACATAAATGGAGTCCTTCATTATTGAGCAGTATTCAGCATGGGCTACGTATGGATCACTGTCAAATAGTAAATGAAGGAGCAGATAAGGATAAGCTTTCAATAAATAAAAGCCTGCCATATTAATTGTTGCAGCTGCGTCAAGTTTAATCGCTAGAAGAGAGACATGTTAATGCACTTATTATGGTTGTTGTGATTACCTTTTCCAACACCCCCCTTAATCACAACTACTATCATTTAGAATACCCAAACAATCTCGTAGATACTCAAAACTTTCTCTTACTAATGGCTTGCTAAAAATATCTGCATACTGATCTTCAAACCTTCAATATTCCAAATAAATTTCTCCATTATGAATCAACTCTCTGATGAAATGGTATCTAGTATCTATATGCTTACTCCTCTAGTGAAATACATGATTCTTTGATAGTGCAACTGCTGAATTGCTGTCACAAAAGATCTTTGTTGCTTCCTCTTGTTTATGCCTCAAATCTGTCAAGACTCTTCTCATCCAAATTGCCTGACATGCTGCTCGTGCTGCTGCTACATACTCTACTTTTGCTGATGAAAGAGTGACAATGGGTTGTTTCTTGGATGCCCATGATACTACACCTATTCCAAAATGAAATACATAACTAGATGTACTCTTCTTGTCACCAATGCTTCCTGCACAATCACTATCAGTATATCCTATGAGCTTGCACTCATCCAACCTCGAATACTGAATTCCATAATTTTTAGTCCAACTTACATATCTCAAAATCCTTTTTCCTGCTTGCCAATGAGTGTCTTTTGTAGACTCCATGAACCTTGAAATAAGAGTCACACCATACATTATATTTGGCCTTGTGGTAGTCAAGTACATTAAACTACCAACAAGTCTTTTCAACATTTGAACCATTGTCATTTTTATTTAACTTCAAACCTATCACAACTGGTGTTGGTGCTAGCTTACAATTTATCATATTGAACCTTTTCAAAACTTCATTAGCATATTTGACTTGTGAAATGAATATGCCATTTTTATTTTGATTTATGTCAATGCCAAGAAAATACTTCATGAGCCCCAAATCAGTCATTTCAAATTCTTTCTTCATAACTCCTTTGAACAAGTCAATTGATAAATCACCTGTGAATATCAAGTCATCAACATATAAAAAGACAATTAGAATTTGACCTTCTTCATTCATCTTTGTGTATAATGTAGGCTCACTGATGCACCTGTTGAAGCCATTCTCTAAGAGGTAAGAACCAATTCTACTATACCATACTCTAGGAGCTTGCTTAAGTCCATAGAGTGCTTTTTTGAGTTTGTAGACCTTTTCTTCATGGCCTAAAACCTCATATTCTACATATACTTCTTCTTCTAAGAAGCCATTCTAAAATTTTGATTTCACGTCCATTTGATATACCAGCCACTTGTTTTGAGCTGATATTGCCAATGTTGTTCTCACTGTATCCAAACGAGCTACTGGAGCAAATATTTCATTGTAGTCAATTCCAGGTTGTTGTGAATAACCATTTTCTACAAGTCTTGCTTTATGCTTTTGCACATTTCCTTTTGTTTTCATCTTGGTCTTGTAAACCCACTTGAATCCTGTCACATATTTTCCTTCTGGAAGATTCACTAAGTCCCATGTATGATTCTTTTCTATAGCATCAATTTCTTCATCCATAGCATATTTCCATTTTTCATCTTTAATTGCATCTTCAAAGTGAATTGGATCATCTACTTGTGAAAATAATGCAAAAAGAGAAAGTAGACTAGCATTTTTCTCACCTTCATTTTGATCATAGATATCCCTTAAGCTTCTTATTCTTTATCTCCTTAAGCTTTCCAATGTTGGATTTGACATATCACTTGAAGTAGATCCTGAAGAATTTGGACTTGAAGATCCTGCACCAAGAATGCCTGTTGTAGATGGCGTTTGATGCTCATTTGAGGGAGTACTAGTCTCAATGTTTGAAGTTGTCCTACTTGATGAAGGTGTCCCTTGTGGACCAACTTGTTGAGCTTAAGTGGGTGTGGAAGGAGTTCCCATAGGAGTAACAACTAGACCTAATACTTCTCTATCATCTTGTGGTAAACTTGTTGGAATATTCCCTATCTTCTTCAAACTTCCATCCCATGATTCTTCTTCTATGAATTGCACACCTCTACTAATAATCACTTTTCTAGTTATAGGATTATACAACTTGTATGCTTTAGTGTCCTCACTATATCCCACAAGTATGCATTTTTCTCATGTGCTATCCAATTTCTTTCTCAATTCATTTGGGACATATGCATATGCTACACATCCAAATACTCTCATACGACCAACACTAGACTTTCTTCCACTCCATGCTTCCTCTGGAGTTATATTCTTGACACTTTTTGTTGGGAATCTATTCATTATGTAGACTGCACATGCTACAACCTCTTCCCAATACTCATTTGACAAATGCTTGGCCTTCAACATACTCCTATCCATTTCCATAATTGTTCTATTCTTTCTTTCTGCCACACCATTCTGTTGTGGAGTGTACCTAGTAGTAAAGTGCTTATGTATTCCATAATCCTTGCAAAAATTGACAAATGCATTTGAGATGTATTCACCACCTTTGTTAGTTCTTAAAACTTTGATATAATATCCACTTTGCTTCTCAACCAAAGATTTGAATTGACAAAAATCTCAAAAACATCAGACTTGTGATTTAAGAAATATACCCATGTCTTTCTTGTGTAGTCGTCAATAAATGTAAAAAAGTAAACGCATCCACCAATTGAAGGTGTTTGCATAGGTCCACACAAATCAGAGTGAACTATCTCCAAAGGTGCCTTTGCTCTGACTGACTTGCCAATTGGGAATGACTCTCTATGTTGCTTTCCCAAAATACACCCTTCACATACTTTATCTGGTTTTTCTATCAATGGAAAACCTTTTGCCATGTTTTTCCTATGTAACAACTTTAGACCTCCAAAATTTAAGTGTTTAAATCTTAAATGCCAAAGCCAGTTCTCATCTACTATTTCTGATTGAAAAGCTACTTGTAATGTTACTTCATCCAAGGATTGAGTGATATTTTGTTGGACTGATTGGTGGATTGCTTGAGAAAATTCAACCCTTAAATCTAGTGTTAGCTTTAAGGGAAACATTCTATTGTTGGTCATTTGAACTTTTTCTATTAGCTGATTTCCTGAAAGCTTATACAATATTACACATTGTTTATTTTTGAAACACACTCTATACCCCTCTTGAACAAGTTGCCCAATGCTCATCAAATTATGCTTTAAACCAGGAACAAAGTAAACATCTGAAATAATATTTTTCTCCCCCCGTTTAGTTAGAATATTCACATTTCCTTTTCCCATTACTGACACTTTATTATCATTGCCCAAAGTAACATCTGATTTTATAGACTTATCCAAACTAGAAAATATTTCTAAATTTTCTGTCATGTGATTACTGCAACCTGAATCTGAAAACTAGACATCTTTTGGACTCTCTTGAGCAACATTGCATGCTAGAAACATACTGCTCTGATTCTGATTTTCTTTAGAAAAATTTTCACTTTGTTTGTTGAAATCAAACTATCTTTTTCTACATTCAATTGCATAATGACCATTGTTTTTACAGTAATTGCATTGAACTTGAGATTTGTCATACCTTTGGCTTGGATTTTGATTGATGGCTACTCCACTTGAATTTGTTGGGCCGGTTCTTCAGCTCTATACAAATTTCTGCCCCTGCCTCTTCCAAAACTAACAGATACTTGTGACTTGAAAGCATGTTCCAAAGAAGAATTAGAAGAATGACTAAGCCTGTGCTCATGAGATAATGCATTGTATTTTGTTGCATCTGGAGGTTCAGAGAACCCATTCTCCACAAGCTCCCATGAATCTTGAGAGCTAAACAAAACCTTCATTGTGATTGACCAATATTCATAGTTCTTGCCATTAAACTGAGAAATCTGCGGATTAGTAAGACTTGTGCCAGAAAATGATACCATAACTGGGCTCTAATACCAGATGAAAGAATAAAATAGAGAGAAGAAGATAACAAATGATAATACAGTAATTAACAGCAAAAGAGCTTCAGCTCTACTTCATATAAAAAATTCTATCACTTTCTATTGTGAACAAATCTGAGCAATTAGAGAATAGAATAAAGAGCAAGATCAATACTGCTGTTCTTATTGGAGAAACAAAGTTACTGTTGTTAACAAACAGAACTGCACTTACATAACATAGAGCTGCTGCTCTTATAAATAAAAACAAGATAAAACAAATCTGCTGCTGCAGAAAACCAGAACTGTTGAATGCTTCCTTCTTTCTTCTCTATTTTCTACGCTGCCCAAAGACTCATATTTATAGTGTTCTGCATTTGAAAACATAAATGGAGTCCTTCATTATTGAGCATTATTCAACATGGGCTACGTATGGATCACTGTCAAATAGTAAATGAAGGAGCAAATATAGATAAGATTTCAATAAATAAAATCCTGCCATATTAGTTGTTGCAGCTGCGTCAAGTTTAATCACTAGAAGAGAAACATGTGAATGCACTTATTATGGTTGGTATGATTACATTTTCTGACAGAGAAAATTCCATTACAAACTTTGACATAAGCCTATATGATGTGGAAGCCATTATGAGCAGCACATTGCCCATAAGAGGGAAATCAAAGCAGATTAGTGTTGAAGAAGTACAAGATGGGGAAAATAGTGGGGACAAAGATGATTCTCTATACAATCTGTTGAACTTCGAAGCTCCAACCATTAATGTACTGGAAAGCATTGGGAACATATCTTCCTGGACAGACAATAGTGCACCTACAACCATTAATGGGTATGCAATCTCAAAAACTATGGCAACCACCCATGGACTGGTGATGGGAAATTCCTCTTTTCCGTCATACACTTCTCTCGTAGCTCCATTCAGTTATACTCAAGAAGTATCAGTTGTTTCAAAGGCACCACCACCTTTTGAAAACATGTTGTCTTTGGGTACTTCCACATTCTTCTCTCCCGAGGTGTCCTCATTTCTTGTGAGAGCTGGTCATGAGAATGTGAATGAGGATTTGGAAAGTGAGCATCATGCAAGAGCAATATGTCAACCTCCTGTTATATTACATATCTGTAGCAACAAAAGGATGTCAAAATCTTAGTATTTTGAAATACTAAGATTATTCTCGTTAAGACAATAATCTTTTTTCTTTAGGTATTGTGGACACCTTCAAAACTTATTTTATCATGCTTTTCACAAATGTTAAGAAGTAGACTTGGTCCTTTGCGATATATCTAATCTTGGAGGAGCTTTTTCTCCCTTGTTCTGTTGCAGGTTGAACATTTATGAGCAGCTTTACTTCTTTCAGCGTAAGAGTCTTGTAGTGCCATCACTAGGTATCTACATAAAACTGTATTTAATTGTTATTTCAAACTGTGCTATGTTCACAATAAGATTGTGTTTTTCTCACATAATCGTACACTTTTTGTTGTATATGCAGTTTCACTCCCTTCAGTATCTCCAGCTTCCCATTCGCTGTCAGAGACAATGCACACATTCACCTTCGAAGGGTCCTGTAGTAGATATGAAAAAGCAGAAGATTGATTTTGGCCAAGCACTTGGAGGTCCATTCTTGTAACCAATATTTTAAATAATTCATTGATTAGCGACTGACCTTTGTATTACTATTGTAAAAAAGTTCGCATATTAATAAATTTAATCATAAATATAACTTTGATGCAGTTGACCGGACATCATCTATTGGAAGTGTTGTTACTGGTTGTATTAATGGAAAATTTGAGCATGGTTACCTAGTCAATGTGACAGTTGGGACAAGGAAAATGAGAGGTGTTTTGTACCAGTTCCTCCTTCGTGCACTATACCATAGCACGCAACTGTATCTCCCTTTATAAATAGCATGGGTAATGAGCTCAAAGTCTCTGTCACGAAACATCAGCCAAAAAGAGGCTAACGAATAGGAAACATCTATTAGGAAATTAAAGTTAATAAATTAGGTTAGTTTATGGTAATAAATAAATTAATAGTTAGTTCTTGGGAAGTTATTCCTCTAAGGGAATTTGAAGTGGTTATTCATGGGAAAATAATGGCTTTAAAAAAATCAATGTATTGGATGTATTTTGTCGGATGAATATAATGAAATTTATGTGATTTAATCTATTTTGTGATTAAAGAGCGTATGGAGACTTGTTGTGTAGGTGTTTGAAGGGGTTTTTTAGCACAAAAATCATTTGATGTGTTGCTTCTCTTGCCTTTACAATAGCTTCACCAAATTGGACATTGTGATGCATAGAGCTATTTGGAGGCATGAGTAAACGTTGCTAAAAGGGCATATGAGTGAACAAGGTAGAACTCAAAATCTTTATTTTGGTGTTTGGTACACATTTTTTCAATGTGTGAACCAGCAGCCTATAAGGAGTTGATATAGTATGATTTAAAAAATAAATAAATAAATAAAACATTGCAGTTTATTGTGAATATTTATGATCTCTTTGTTGTTCTATAAAAAAGGAGTGATAAGTGATGAGACTGATTTTATTTAAAATGGAGAAATCATATTTTATTTCGAAGTTTGAGGATCATGAGTTTCATACATGGCAATTCAAAGTGAAACTAGTTTTAATAGAGAAAGATCTCTGGGAGATTATTAATGTAACTATTAAAAAACCACAAGATGTAGATAAACAATTAAAATGGACAACAAAAGATTGTAAAGCTACAACAATGATTGGTCTTTGATTATCCGATGCATATTTACATCATATTGATTTGACAAAAACCTTTGGTTCTCAAGCTTCAAGTGCTAAAATGGGAATAGGCAAAAAAAATTGGTTTGAAAATGAATGAGGGTGATAGTATTGTTCAGGATATTAGTATGTTTCATTCTTTTCTTAATCAAATTTCTAGAATAAAATGTATAGTTGATGATAATGATTTTGAAACTATTTTATTAAATATTATGCCTTCAAGTTTTGACAATATTGTGTTTACTTAAAACAAATTGAATCCAAGCCCTAGCTTAGAGAATGTGATATCTTATTTAATTGATGAAGAGAAAAGAGTCTCTAAAACTCACTCAACTTTTGCGGAATCCACTTTTTTTGTCCAAAACAAAAATAATGCTTCAATAGGAAAGAATAATAACAAATGCTTCTATGTTAACCAAAGGGGCACATTCCAATGAATATAGTTACAGATTTGCATGGCTGCTTGGAGGATTCTTATTGATCTATAGTTACTCCTATGTGGGCTTATTTGGAAAATCAGATCTAGTGTTGATTCTGGTGTTTGAGTCTCGGGAATCTACATGTTATACTTGATTATCTCTATCTTGCATGATACTAATGTGGGGTTGAATCTATTTTTCAATTATTTGATATTGAAGCACTAATTATGTATTTCTCTTTTGAAATGTTTTATATTTGCGAATCTTGTAAATTGTCTGATGTGGATTATGTTTGGTAGGGAATATTATTAGTCACCATTATTACATTAGTATGTATTGCAATGAGAAATGGTTATTGGGAGTACTTATCAAAGAGCATTATCATAAAGGCTTACGATGATGTGTAAAACTCTTCCAAGGGTGTCATATCACTACCTATAAGAGTTGGGCCTGCTATATTGGATACCACATTCCAAGTATTGGACCTCAATCTTCCCTACAAAATCCTCCTTGACTGACCATGGATTCATGCTATAAATGTCGTCCCCTCCACATATCACAAATTCTTCAAATTTCCTCACAAGGACACTGAGATCACAATAGCAAGTGATCTCGATCCTTTTTAATATTGTAGCAACCTAAGAGGGACATCCAAACAACAAGTGCCAATCAATTAGGAAATTTTGTCATTTATTTCATCTTATTATGTTGATCCCACCACTTTAACCAAATCATCCACTTCCACCATCCCATCACCCGATCCCAAGATACAATTCAAAGATAAAGGGTGTGGGGAATATCATATGAAGACATCCTATTGTGTTAGAAAATTACCTGCATCTCCAAAATCATATGGTAACCTATCTACTATCAAAAAGGAACCCAAGGTCACTATTCGAGCATCTCCCACTACAACCTTCATAGAATGGGGAGAGTTGAGTAAATAGGCTATTAATGAAGAGGACATCACCTCCTACTTATACAAGGAAGAAGAAGATGTTGAACCTAAATGGATCTCAACTAAGCAATATGGTAAGGGTTTTGAGATCATGAAACAATAAGCTTATGATGGACATTGCAGACTCAATTTGCGTAAGAATGAAATTTCAGAACCTTTGATACTTTCCAAGTGACCGTAAAAGATAGGGCTAGGTTATGAACCATTAAAATTGAATGCTCTTAGTACCAAGGCGCTTTCAAGTGGGGAGGTTAGTGCTTCAAAAGATATCAAGGCATCAATGGATTACCATGTTGAGACTAGCTCTAATGAATAGGACTGGGACTCATAAACATCTAGTGCCTATGATCTAGCTAAGACCTTTCACAAACTTTACTTATCTGATCAGCCAAGCAAAGGCCAAGCTTGGATCGCTTCCTTTTGGGATATGAATAATACTTCCATTTTCACCTTATCCTCATCTTCACTAAATTTCAACAAGAAAGGACACATCTAAGGGTGAAAAACTCTCTGAGGCATCTAAGGATGGAGGGTTGTACTTACTTCCTATCAGTCAACAGAAATCATCAATGCTAGCAGAGAAGTCTATGGAATTCAATATGGTCACTGATGAAAATCCTAAAATTGTCTGCTTTATAGCATATTTTATAGTAATAGAGCAACTAGAGTTTTGTGCCTTCTTTGCAAAAAGACAGATCAACTTCACTTGGTCGTATACAAACATGCTAGTTTTGGATCCTAAGTTGGTATTACATCACTTTTCATTATTTCTTGATGCTAAACTAGTCAAACAAAAAGCTAAGGAAAATGCATCATTAAATTGCCCTACTGGTAAAGGTTAATTTAAAGAAGTTACTTGATGTTGGCTTCATTCAACCTATTGACTACATAGAGTGGATTTCCAATTTGGTGCTAGTGACAAAGCCAATGGGAGGAATCCACCTATGTACTAATTTTAGAGATCTAAATAAGGTGTGCCCAAAAGATGAATTCCCCTTACCAAAAATCAACATCATAGTGGACTTAATAGTGAGGTACGAGATAATATCTGAACCGAAGGAAAAGGGGGAATAAGATGTGGGATCACCTACACTCCCTTTACAAATGGTTTATTCAATTATGTCCTAGGAACCATAATTGGATTGAATATCAACCCAACAAGGTGAGTCTGTTCTCAACAAGAAAAACCTATGATAGGTTGTTCTTAGGGTTTGAGGGGTTCACCACCAAGCAAAAGCTTGGAAAAGACAATCAATTATTCAACACACAAAACCTAATAATGCAAGCTAAATGAAGAATTAAAATAATGAAATAATGCAATAGCAAGTTAAGAGATGTGTACGTGGACAATCTGGAGATGTCACAAGGATTCTGGAAATGTGAAAAAGTTGAAAAAATATGCTATCGAGGACTAAGATGTCCAAGGTGGCGACCTAGTCCCACTGCTATTCGAGGGGATTTCAGGATCTTTGGATGCTGAAGTAGAATCTTGAACAAATTGTTCAAAATACCCTAGGGAGGACTAAGACACCCAAGGTGGTGAATTAGTCCCATTTAGGCATTTTTCAATTCTTTGAATCTGGTCCTAACCTCCCAGGTTTGCACTTTCATCCTCCCAGATCTCAATTTCTGAATCTTTCGAATGCGGCTTGTAGGTGAGTTTTTTTGAAGATGACAAATTTGCAATGCAATATTTGCAACTTTTCAATCTTGCACTCCAAATGATCTTCAAGCATTCAACCTACATCTGCAAACACAAGCACACAAGAGGAGAAAAACTTGTTGATTGTTAGTAAAGGGGGTTGCCTTGGTTGAACCCCCTGTTGATAAGGAAATCTTGAAATGAAATAGAATAATGGAAGAGAATGATGAATGAACAACATGCAATGTTACAACTCACCAAACCCTTGTTATAGGAGGCAGGACCTCCAAGGTTTGCACTTTCATCCTCCCACATCTCAATTTCTGAATCTTTCGAATGCGGCTTGTAGGTGAGTTTTTTTGAAGATGACAAATTTGCAATGCAATATTTGCAACTTTTCAATCTTGCACTCCAAATGATCTTCAAGCATTCAACCTACATCTGCAAACACAAGCACACAAGAGGAGAAAAACTTGTTGATTGTTAGTAAAGGGGGTTGGCTTGGTTGAACCCCCTGTTGATAAGGAAATCTTGAAATGAAATAGAATAATGGAAGAGAATGAAGAATGAACAACATGCAATGTTACAACTCACCAAACCCTTGTTATAGGAGGCTACAATTATGCTTGAAATGGCTTCAATGGATGTAGTTCTTGAGTCACTTGAATGCTTGATAGGTCTTGCTTTGAAATGCTTGCTTGAATCCAAACCATACATCACAAATGTTAGCTCAAAAAAAAAAATGATGCAACAATGTCTTTGATATGATGCTTGAATCTTGATGATGGATCCAAATTCTTAATGAATCTACTCTTGAATGCTCTTGTGAACAAAATTATGCTATAATGAATACTCTTGCAAAAGTATTAGGTGAAAATGAGTGAAGGAACCTTGTATCTATACTTATCTATGCTTAATATCCCGAAATTACAAGACAACAAGCCAACATATGAATTCATTGATTAAAGGAGGGTAAATTTTGCCAAAATTTGAAATTGAGTCTCGAAAGTAGGCTAAGGGAGACTAAGATGCTCTAGGTGGCGTCTTAGTCTCGAGGCTCAAATCTCAGGGCACAAACTCCAAGAAGGGACCTTTTTCAGGTGCATTTGAAATTAGGGTCCCGAGAACTTTGGGGTACTAAAATGCCCTAGGTGGTGACTTAGTTCTAACCCAAAAATCAGGGACACATAGCCAGAATCATTAAATAATCATTTATCCGTTAATGTTTTTCGTGATAAGCCATGAAAAGATGTAATTCATAGGGCTTTTGAATGCCAAATAGGACCAATTAAGCCATAAAGAGGCATAAATTAAGCAAGGTGGGCCTAAACAAGTGTGAAAATGCAAATTTTATGCATTTTTCTAAACTACATTTAGCCCCCACATTAGTGAGAGGATGAACTTGCTCCAAACTCACACTAAACTAGCCAAACACACAATCAAGAGGGCTAGAAATGTATGAATGCAAGTAATATAGGATGAATGCAATTGAGAGGGATGATCAAGCCCCCCGGGATCGATATCCTATGGAAAACCAACATAGGCATAGAGGAATACATTGGTGGATGATGTTTGAAGCCATAATCAAATCACAAGCACACACCATCAAAGAAAAGGAAAACGAAAATGAAAATGAAAATGAAAATGAAAAATTTAGTGGATCAAGCTTCGATTGGCTATCCAACACGTTGTCGACTAGGTTTAGGCTATTTTTCCAAAAAGGCTTACAAGTGGAACACGTTGTCCACTATGCAAAAGAAAAGCATGCTCACAAGGGCTAGTGAAGCTAGGTGTTCACTAGGTGAGCCCCGGGGATCCATATCAAATCCATACCTCCATGACTAAGATAAGAACATAAATACATTTTCACAAGGGCTAGTGAAGCTAGGTGTGCACTAGGTGAGCCCTAAGAGGTCCAAACCAAAGCCATACCTCCATGACTATGATAAGGACATTGAAGATGCATGCTCACAAGGGCTAGTGAGGCTAGGTGTCCACTAGGTGAGCCCCAAGAGGTCCAAATCAAAGCCATACTTCCATGACTATGATAGGGATAAAGATGCATGCTCACAAGGGATAGTGAAGCTAAGTGTCCACTAGGTGAGCCCCAAGAGGTCAAAATCAAAGCCATACCTCCATGACTATGATAAGGACAAAAATGCAACAAAAAAAGAAAGAGAGATGTTCAAAGGGATTTTTCTTAGTTTGTACGAGGTCTTAATCTTAGGGGACATTGTTCCAAATGTTTCCAAGAGAAGATCAATCAAAGAATAAAGAATTCACTACTTAGGGAATGCAATGCATCACAACACCACTAAGAGGAATGTAATATGCTAAGATAGATCAAGCTCTTGA
The DNA here is from genome assembly GCA_007258455.2 of Sequoia sempervirens. NCBI lineage: Eukaryota > Viridiplantae > Streptophyta > Pinopsida > Cupressales > Cupressaceae > Sequoia > Sequoia sempervirens. Next base: position 17,805 of record VDFB02188038.1, on the reverse strand, counting down.
TGGAAATTACTCCCATTGTCACCACAAAGAGAGACAACATTAGATGACACAAGAAAATCACATCAAGGAACATAAAAAAATGCAAATGAAATCATGCCAAAATAATTCAGATGTATGCCCCCACTTTAAAGGAATTACTAAACACCATGTTGTGAGAAATTAATTTAAAGTAGAAAAAAAATAAAAAAGGAAAAGAAGAGTGTTTCCTTCCAGAAACACATAAGGGATCTATGGATTCAGGGTTAGTATTTGTCTTTGCTCCAATGATATTAAAGAGCTAGGAATTGTCATCATTCCCCAAATACACATAGAACTAGAAGAATTACACAAAAATAGGGAAAATAAATGAAAAACATTTTGGGTCAACATGGAAGAGACATAGGGTGTCTCGATGCCTTGTATCATCCCTGAAATGAAAACACAAAACAAAAATGAAAAGCTATGAAAATGAAATGGAAAAACATTTTGGGTCAACATTGAAGATTCTTGGGTGTCTCGACTCCTTGTGTCATCCCCAAAAGGAAAAATGATACAATAAAAATATTTACGACATAGAGAGGAATGTAGGTAGAAATAGAGGAATGCACAAAGAGAGAGGAAAATATTAAATGAAACATCATGGGGGATCACATTATGCACATGCAATCACAAAAGAAAACAAAATACTAGTAAGGCACAAGCGAGTCAACCTAAAGAAGGTCATTTGCCTCCCAATCTCGGTCGATATAAATGGAAGGCGAGCAACTAGACAAAGGGACAACATCAAGTGTCGAACTAGAACACATACTAGGTTCAACACTCTTATTATGATATTTATCATCTAAAATCATAGAAGAAGAAAACAATGTATTCAACTCATCATGCACTTGTTTTTCAATCTTTGTAGTTTCCTCATCATCATCCAAGTTAATCACAATAGGAGGACGAATAATAATATCCATAGAAGGTGTTGATCCTTTTTTTGTTGGATACATAGGTTCTATTGGTTCTTGTAATGGAGAAGACTCATTGTTTATTTCTTCTATCAAGTTCAGATTCTAGTTTTCTGCATTGTTCTTGTTTGTCTTTTTTTGAGAAATATCACGACATCTACGCCTATGATCTCTAGCATTTTGGTTTCTTTTGTTACAGTTTTTAAGTTGTGTTTGTGTAGAAGTAGGTTTGTCACCCATAGGTTCCTTTTCTTCTTGTGAGTGTGTAGTGACGAAAATTGTCTTTAGTGACAATTAATCACGGGTTTAGCCCTCTCTTGTCGAATCCAAGCCTACAAGTGGTCTTGATTTTATGTTGTAATGTGTTCTAACTCATTCACATTAAGTCTTGGGCCCTTTCAAAGTAAATAAAACGTATTCATCAATGTCTTGTAAAGGTGTTGTGAACTGTTGTAACCCACTTTCACCCTTTTCAAGGAAATTTTTAACTAAACAAGGCTATTACACCTCTTTTCATATTTTAATTCAAGCCTAGCAAAGGTCTTGTAAAGTTTTGTAAGACATTTTCACACTTTTATAGGATCTTGAACATAATTTTAACCAAATTCAGCATAATTGAGACCTTTTCTCGCGTGTTGTAAAGTGTTGTAACACACTTTCACATTCTGCTAAGGTTTTTATTCAAGTATTGGCGTTTATTATGCTTTAATTGGCCCCAAATTGCATCCACAAACCTTATTCATGGTTATTTTTGAGAAAATCTTGACAAAGTTATTTAGGGAACTTAAATCCGAAAACCCACTTCAAAACACCTGAGGTGGGACTCATTTGCCACCCTTGGTGAATGAGTCCACTTAGGTCAGACCCATTCACCACTTGTAGTGAATGAGGTATGATTTGATCTTAGATCTAAGGTCGGCCTGTAGTGTCGCATTCTTAGGATTTCTTGCATAATTGAGTATAAATACAAGGTTCAATCACTCATTTTCATCCTAGCAACTTGAGTATTCGTGCACTATAGAAAATTGGAGTTCACAAGTGTTTACAAGAGCTTTCAAGTTTCTTCAAGAGCAGATTTTCAAGTGTTTCGCAACATTTTCAAGTATCATCTATCATATCAAATATTTTGTATATCATGTTTGTTATGGATCTAACATTTGTGGTGTAGGATCTCACAATTCAAGCTAGCTTTGCATTCAAGATCAACATCCTTCAAGAAAGATTCAAGGTTCACATCCATTGTTTCCCTCTCAAGCATTGTTACAACATCTTGTCACTAGGGTTTGGTGAGTTGAAGCATTGTACTTTGTTCATTCATCATTCTCCTTTCATATTTTCCCCTATCTGTTAACCGCCAAACATTTTCCTCTCTCTTTGAATGTGATTTGTAGGTCTAGGAGATAGGTATAATTAAGAGAAAGATTGAAAAGGTTTTCATCAAGTTTTCAAAGCAATTCAAAGTTTTCAAAGTTACAAGCAAGTCTTGGAGAAGCTTTGAGAAGACCTACAAGTTGAATGTTGCAGTTTTAGACCCAGATCTGAATCAGGAGTAGAAAACCAGACTAAAAGCCACAATTTCTCATTTAGAATTTCCAGAAACCCTCAAGTGGATTGATTCGCCACTGGTGGTGAAGGAGTCCAATTGGAGCTATTTTATAGAGTATTTTTTAAATCTAAATACCCACTTTTCTAAAAAATGTTCTGGAGCAGTCACCCAGAAAGTGGACTAACTCACCAGGGCTAGTGAATGAGTCCCATATGACATTAGCAATATAATTTCCAAATTTTTAGAAGTTCATTCCAGCTCATAGGTGCACACATTCAGTTTCCCTACTTGTTGTTTCTATTTCTTTGTTGTTTTAGGTCATTTATTAAGTCATTTTCATCAAATTAGGTCTAGATTTTACATATTGCATTTCATTATTTATTGCATCTTCTTTCTAAGTCAAAACATGGTGGTGAATCAATCTTTTGCAAATTTTGTATTGCATTTTTCTGGGTTGAATTTCCTACTTTTGAGTTTTTGTTTTCTATTACTACCTTTTTGTTTCAATTTTAAGAATTTCTATTAGAAAAATTTCATTGTTTTCAGCTTATACTAAATTTTCATTCACATTGCATTTAGTAGACCTTGCATGAGTATTTGGTGTCCTATTGTTGATACTATAGTGAGATGAAGTTTGTGACTCATGTCATCCCATGATAATACAATCGTTGTGGACCTTGGGTTGCCTAACTCTTTCACTATGGGTGTTAACACTAGTACACCAGGTATGGATAATACCCTTCACAGCTCTTTTCCTTCAAGTAGTGTGTCTCATGTTGAAACAATATTTGATGACATCCATTAAGAAAAGATATTCCAAATTCATGAAGACCTAGTAAACTTACAACATCAAATAAGTCTTGAAAACATTTCAACTACTACAATTCCTACCATAGAAAACATTCATCACATGCTTGAAAGAGAAGATGGAATTGAACTTATGAGAAAAATAGTTCAAATCTTTGTCAAAAACTTTCCCTTAACCACTAGTGGTTCTCAAACTATAAACAGTGTTACAAACCAAGGAGGAACTAGCATTCCTCTCACAAGCATGAACTCCATTCCTACTTATACAAGTGCTCACATGACAACAATAATGCAACCAAATAGTAATGTGATACCTTACTTGGTTGTTTTTGCTAGCATTCCTAATACCTTTGTGGCATCCCATATTATATCTCCTACCACCTTGCCACCTATGAGAATCCCATTCACTTTCCCTTCAAACACATACACCCCTCCACCTTTCTCACATACATCTCATAACACAAGTAGTGACCCTCTCATACCTCAACTCTTTCAAACCATTCCATCCATCCAAACAAAAATTTATGTGATCAACCAAAACCAAAATTGCCCACCGACATATTATGTCAAAAACATCCCATTATCCTTGGGGATATTCAAACCACTAATGCCACAAGGTATAGAAGTGCCTAGATTTGAGAAATATGTAGGGAAGGGAGATCCTTCTAACCATGTCAATTCCTATTCAACCTTATGTAGTGATTTCATCCTTGATTATAATATTTTGGCTAAACTTTTCATAATAACGCATTGTTGTTCTTCTCATCACCTAGAATAGTTGACATTTCACATCTTTTGCCTTCCATACCCATCCATGATAAGGTTTATTTGCTTCCATCCTAATAAGTCGGTCTTATACCTGACTAGGGGAAAGTACTTAACTCATGTCTTCAATGGATCCTAAAATTGGTATTGAAGATCACTATGTCAAAAAAAAAAAAAAAAACAGACATCAAAAAGCAAAAAAATAGTGAAATATTCCCAAAAATCCAAAAACGTCCAAATAACCTTCAAAATCCCAAAAACAACGTCAATTCATGTCAATTCAAAGATGGTTGAACTATGTTGCCTCTAGGACTTCATGTAGGAAAGGCCATCATCGATGAGCCGCTAAGGCACTAGGTCAGTCCTTAAGGTTTGTAGAATAAAGTAAATCGTCATTCATAATAAAGTATCTTTCACTTGAGTCACAGTCAAACTACGATGTCTCTGTGCATGTTACATAGGCAAGGCCATCACCGATGAGCCCCCGAGGCAGAAGGTAGTCCTTTAAGGTTTGTCACGTTAGTAACTATTCATAACATAAACAATCAGATACCTTGATTAGACACAAACAATCATCTCAGTCTTAGAAAAATTATGGAGCAATTAGACAAACTATCTAACTCATCTTCAAACCAAATCGGTCAATTTCCTAATTAGTCACTATGCAGTGTTACAACTCACCAAACCCTTGTTATAGGAGGCTACAATTATGCTTGAAATGGCTTCAATGGATGTAGTTCTTGAGTCACTTGAATGCTTGATAGGTCTTGCTTTGAAATGCTTGCTTGAATCCAAACCATACATCACAAATGTTAGCTCAAAAAAAAAAATGATGCAACAATGTCTTTGATATGATGCTTGAATCTTGATGATGGATCCAAATTCTTAATGAATCTACTCTTGAATGCTCTTGTGAACAAAATTATGCTATAATGAATACTCTTGCAAAAGTATTAGGTGAAAATGAGTGAAGGAACCTTGTATCTATACTTATCTATGCTTAATATCCCGAAATTACAAGACAACAAGCCAACATATGAATTCATTGATTAAAGGAGGGTAAATTTTGCCAAAATTTGAAATTGAGTCTCGAAATTAGGCTAAGGGAGACTAAGACGCTCTAGGTGGCGTCTTAGTCTCGAGGCTCAAATCTCAGGGCACAAACTCCAAGAAGGGACCTTTTTCAGGTGCATTTGAAATTAGGGTCCCAAGAACTTTGGGGTACTAAAATGCCCTAGGTGGTGACTTAGTTCTAACCCAAAAATCAGGGACACATAGCCAGAATCATTAAATAATCATTTATCCGTTAATGTTTTTCGTGATAAGCCATGAAAAGATGTAATTCATAGGGCTTTTGAATGCCAAATAGGACCAATTAAGCCATAAAGAGGCATAAATTAAGCAAGGTGGGCCTAAACAAGTGTGAAAATGCAAATTTTATGCATTTTTCTAAACTACATTTAGCCCCCACATTAGTGAGAGGACGAACTTGCTCCAAACTCACACTAAACTAGCCAAACACACAATCAAGAGGGCTAGAAATGTATGAATGCAAGTAATATAGGATGAATGCAATTGAGAGGGATGATCAAGCCCCCCAGGATCGATATCCTATGGAAAACCAACATAGGCATAGAGGAATACATTGGTGGATGATGTATGAAGCCATAATCAAATCACAAGCACACACCATCAAAGAAAAGGAAAACGAAAATGAAAATGAAAATGAAAATGAAAAATTTAGTGGATCAAGCTTCGATTGGCTATCCAACACGTTGTCGACTAGGTTTAGGCTATTTTTCCAAAAAGGCTTACAAGTGGAACACGTTGTCCACTATGCAAAAGAAAAGCATGCTCACAAGGGCTAGTGAAGCTAGGTGTTCACTAGGCGAGCCCCGGGGATCCATATCAAATCCATACCTCCATGACTAAGATAAGAACATAAATACATTTTCACAAGGGCTAGTGAAGCTAGGTGTGCACTAGGTGAGCCCTAAGAGGTCCAAACCAAAGCCATACCTCCATGACTATGATAAGGACATTGAAGATGCATGCTCACAAGGGCTAGTGAGGCTAGGTGTCCACTAGGTGAGCCACAAGAGGTCCAAATCAAAGCCATACTTCCATGACTATGATAGGGATAAAGATGCATGCTCACAAGGGATAGTGAAGCTAAGTGTCCACTAGGTGAGCCCCAAGAGGTCAAAATCAAAGCCATACCTCCATGACTATGATAAGGACAAAAATGCAACAAAAGAAGAAAGAGAGATGTTCAAAGGGATTTTTCTTAGTTTGTACGAGGTCTTAATCTTAGGGGACATTGTTCCAAATGTTTCCAAGAGAAGATCAATCAAAGAATAAAGAATTCACTACTTAGGGAATGCAATGCATCACAACACCACTAAGAGGAATGTAATATGCTAAGATAGATCAAGCTCTTGATGGAAATTACTCCCATTGTCACCACAAAGAGAGACAACATTAGATGACGCAAGAAAATCACATCAAGGAACATAAAAAAATGCAAATGAAATCATGCCAAAATAATTCAGATGTATGTCCCCACTTTAAAGGAATTACTAAACACCATGTTGTGAGAAATTAATTTAAAGTAGAAAAAAAATAAAAAAGGAAAAGAAGAGTGTTTCCTTCCAGAAACACATAAGGGATCTATGGATTCAGGGTTAGTATTTGTCTTTGCTCCAATGATATTAAAGAGCTAGGAATTGTCATCATTCCCCAAATACACATAGAACTAGAAGAATTACACAAAAATAGGGAAAATAAATGAAAAACATTTTGGGTCAACATGGAAGAGACATAGGGTGTCTCGATGCCTTGTATCATCCCTGAAATGAAAACACAAAACAAAAATGAAAAGCTATGAAAATGAAATGGAAAAACATTTTGGGTCAACATTGAAGATTCTTGGGTGTCTCGACTCCTTGTGTCATCCCCAAAAGGAAAAATGATACAATAAAAATATTTATGACATAGAGAGGAATGTAGGTAGAAATAGAGGAATGCACAAAGAGAGAGGAAAATATTAAATGAAACATCATGGGGGATCACATTATGCACATGCAATCACAAAAGAAAACAAAATACTAGTAAGGCACAAGCGAGTCAACCTAAAGAAGGTCATTTGCCTCCCAATCTCGGTCGATATAAATGGAAGGCGAGCAACTAGACAAAGGGACAACATCAAGTGTCGAACTAGAACACATACTAGGTTCAACACTCTTATTATGATATTTATCATCTAAAATCATAGAAGAAGAAAACAATGTATTCAACTCATCATGCACTTGTTTTTCAATCTTTGTAGTTTCCTCATCATCATCCAAGTTAATCACAATAGGAGGACGAATAATAATATCCATAGAAGGTGTTGATCCTTTTTTTGTTGGATACATAGGTTCTATTGGTTCTTGTAATGGAGAAGACTCATTGTTTATTTCTTCTATCAAGTTCAGATTCTAGTTTTCTGCATTGTTCTTGTTTGTCTTTTTTTGAGAAATATCACGACATCTACGCCTATGATCTCTAGCATTTTGGTTTCTTTTGTTACAGTTTTTAAGTTGTGTTTGTGTAGAAGTAGGTTTGTCACCCATAGGTTCCTTTTCTTCTTGTGAGTGTGTAGTGATGAAAATTGTCTTTAGTGACAATTAATCACGGGTTTAGCCCTCTCTTGTCAAATCCAAGCCTACAAGTGGTCTTGATTTTATGTTGTAATGTGTTCTAACTCATTCACATTAAGTCTTGGGCCCTTTCAAAGTAAATAAAACGTATTCCTCAATGTCTTGTAAAGGTGTTGTGAACTGTTGTAACCCACTTTCACCCTTTTCAAGGAAATTTTAATCTGCCTGCTATTACACCCTTTTCATTTTAATTCACTTGAGATCTTACTAATGATATTCTGTTTGTTGAAGATATGGATGGCCCACAACCTGACTGAACTGAACCATCTGACCTATAATTGACCACTTGACGATCTCATTCACCACTTGTAGTGAATGAGGTATGATTTGATCTTAGATCTAAGGTCGGCCTGTAGTGTTGCATTCTTAGGATTTCTTGCATAATTGAGTATAAATACAAGGTTCAATCACTCATTTTCATCCTAGCAACTTGAGTATTCGTGCACTATAGAAAATTGGAGTTCACAAGTGTTTACAAGAGCTTTCAAGTTTCTTCAAGAGAAGATTTTCAAGTGTTTTGCAACATTTTCAAGTATCATCTATCATGTCAAATATTTTGTATATCATGTTTGTTATGGATCTAACATTTGTGGTGTAGGATCTCACAATTCAAGCTAGCTTTGCATTCAAGATCAACATCCTTCAAGAAAGATTCAAGGTTCACATCCATTGTTTCCCTCTCAAGCATTGTTACAACATCTTGTCACTAGGGTTTGGTGAGTTGAAGCATTGTACTTTGTTCATTCATCATTCTCCTTTCATATTTTCCCCTATCTGTTAACCGCCAAACATTTTCCTCTCTCTTTGAATGTGATTTGTAGGTCTAGGAGATAGGTATAATTAAGAGAAAGATTGAAAAGGTTTTCATCAAGTTTTCAAAGCAATTCAAAATTTTCAAAGTTACAAGCAAGTCTTGGAGAAGCTTTGAGAAGACCTACAAGTTGAATGTTGCAGTTCTAGACCCAGATCTGAATCAGGAGTAGAAAACCAAACTAAAAGCCACAATTTCTCATTCAGAATTTCTAGAAACCCTCAAGTGGATTGATTCGCCACTGGTGGTGAAGGAGTCCAACTGGAGCTGTTTTATAGAGTATTTTTTAAATCTAAATACCCACCTTTCTAAAAAATGTTCTGTAGTAGTCACCAAGAAAGTGGACTAACTCACCAGGGCTAGTGAATGAGTCCCATATGACATTAGCAATATAATTTCTAAACTTTTAGAAGTTCATTCCAGCTCATAGGTGCACACATTCAGTTTCCCTACTTGTTTCTATTTCTTTGTTGTTTTAGGTCATTTATTAAGTCATTTTCATCAAATTAGGTCTAGATTTTACATATTGCATTTCATTATTCATTGCATCTTCTTTCTAAGTCAAAACATGGTGGTGAATCAATCTTTTGCAAATTTTGTATTGCATTTTTCTGGGTTGAATTTCCTACTTTTGAGTTTTTCTTTTCTATTACTACCTTTTTGTTTCAATTTTAAGAATTTCTATTAGAAAAATTTCATTGTTTTCGGCTTATAATAAATTTGCATTCACATTGCATTTAGTAGACCTTGCATGAGTATTTGGTGTCCTATTGTTGATACTATAGTGAGATGAGGTTTATGACTCATGTCATCCCATGATAATACAATCGTTGTGGACCTTGGGTTGCCTAACTCTTTCACTATGGGTGTTAACACTAGTACACCAGGTATGGATAATACCCTTCACAGCTCTTTTCCTTCAAGTAGTGTGTCTCATGTTGAAACAATATTTGATGACATCCATTCATAAAAGATATTCCAAATTCATGAAGACCTAGTAAACTTACAACATCAAATAAGTCTTGAAAACATTTCAACTACTACAATTCCTACCATAGAAAACATTCATCACATGCTTGAAAGAGAAGATGGAATTGAACTTATGAGAAAAATAGTTCAAATCTTTGTCAAAAACTTTCCCTTAACCACTAGTGGTTCTCAAACTATAAACAGTGTTACAAACCAAGGAGGAACTAGCATTCCTCTCACAAGCATGAACTCCATTCCTACTTATACAAGTGCTCACATGACAACAATAATGCAACCAAATAGTAATGTGATACCTTACTTGGTTGTTTTTGCTAGCATTCCTAATACCTTTGTGGCATCCCATATTATATCTCCTACCACCTTGCCACCTATGAGAATCCCATTCACTTTCCCTTCAAACACATACACCCCTCCACCTTTCTCACATACATCTCATAACACAAGTAGTGACCCTCTCATACCTCAACTCTTTCAAACCATTCCATCCATGCAAACAAAAATTTATGTGATCAACCAAAACCAAAATTGCCCACCGACATATTATGTCAAAAACATCCCATTATCCTTGGGGATATTCAAACCACTAATGCCACAAGGTATAGAAGTGCCTAGATTTGAGAAATATGTAGGGAAGGGAGATCCTTCAAACCATGTCAATTCCTATTCAACCTTATGTAGTGATTTCATCCTTGATTATAATATTTTGGCTAAACTTTTCATAATAACGCATTGTTGTTCTTCTCATCACCTAGAATAGTTGACATTTCACATCTTTTGCCTTCCATACCCATCCATGATAAGGTTTATTTGATTCCATCCTAATAAGTCGGTCTTATACCTGACTAGGGGAAAGTACTTAACTCATGTCTTCAATGGATCCTAAAATTGGTATTGAAGATCACTATGTCAAAAAAAAAAAAAAAAACAGACATCAAAAAGCAAAAAAATAGTGAAATATTCCCAAAAATCCAAAAACGTCCAAATAACCTTCAAAATCCCAAAAACAACGTCAATTCATGTCAATTCAAAGATGGTTGAACTATGTTGCCTCTAGGACTTCATGTAGGAAAGGCCATCATCGATGAGCCGCTAAGGCACTAGGTCAGTCCTTAAGGTTTGTAGAATAAAGTAAATCGTCATTCATAATAAAGTATCTTTCACTTGAGTCACAGTCAAACTACGATGTCTCTGTGCATGTTACATAGGCAAGGCCATCACCGACGAGCCCCCGAGGCAGAAGGTAGTCCTTTAAGGTTTGTCACGTTAGTAACTATTCATAACATAAACAATCAGATACCTTGATTAGACACAAACAGTCATCTCAGTCTTAGAAAAATTATGGAGCAATTAGACAAACTATCTAACTCATCTTCAAACCAAATTGGTCAATTTCCTAATTAGTCAAAAATCAAATCAAAAATTACCATTCAATCAATAGTCTTATATAAGAAGTGGCATTATCGAATCTAGACTCAATGTCTTATATGACTTGCCTTGTTTCTTCAAACCAAACTTGATTTTATTGTTTATCTTATACATGATGTGTCCTTCCCAAAACTAGAAATATATCATTCATCAACCTTATCATTTTCCTTATATATGTGGTTGCATGTTCAAAACCAGACTTGATGTCTTATACAACATTCTCCATTTTCTGAAACCAGACATTATGAATCAATCAATCAATTAGTCAATCAACCATCCAATCAATCCTATCAATCCTATCAACATACAACCACTGGAAAAAAAATCTAAATGGTTGTTGACTCTGTTGGTTCAATTTTTCTTATCTTTTTCTTGATTTATATTTTGGTCATGTTACTAGCCACCTCGACTATGGCCCAAGAAATATTTAGAGAAGCGATGATGTCTAATGACCTACATTTTCTTTTATTGTTGTTTGTGGTTTGTCTTGACAAAAAGATTTGGGAAACTTTTCTCCTAGTATGAGTTATGACATTCCTTATGTCTTAAGTGTCTTTTTTTTTCACAAAGGGATAACATTGCACACCTTGGTCTATGTCATACCATGGTGGTTATTGTCCATTTTCTATGTTTTAGCATCCAATGAGATAAAAATGCAAGCTTTGCATCTCTGAAGCAAAATATCAATCCCTCTTCAATCATCTAATTTCATGCTAACATTTTCCTCCTGCTAACATTTATTTTCATCAATCCTTGCATTCATGCCTATCCAATTTTCTTGTCAAAATAACCTTTCAAATTTTTTAAAAACATCAAAATTTGTGACAAAATTTCTGAGGGGGCATGGGTCTATCCCATTTGTATTAGGACATGTCCTAGACTAAATTTCTTTGACACAACACAATAAACTAAATTTTATCAAAGAGGGGAAAAATATAGACATTGAAAAATATGATAGGCCTAGAGTGTCATTTTCCTCTTCTTCCCCTACATAATTGAATAATTTTAATTATTGTCTAAAGTCATATTATTCTATTAATTAAATAATTTTAATTATTTAATTAATTCATTTCTCCATTTATTTTTCCTTTGATTAAATAAATTAGTATTTATTTAATTCAATAAATTAGTATTTATTTAATTATTCATAGTTTTTCTTCCATAATTAAATAAATTCTATTTATTTAATTATTTTACACCTTTGCCTTGCTATTATATAATTATTTTAATTATTTAATATTTTTTCTTTTTCCTTCACTTTTAATTAAATTTATATTTTAATTAAAAGTCAAACTTTTCCCTTTCTTCTATAATTAAATAATTGTTTTAATTATTTAATTATTCGTTTTCCCTCAAGTTTAAATAATTTTATAATTATTTCATTTACTCTCCAACTTGTGTCAACCTCTTTATCTATGTCATTCTTATCCCTTCACATATCCTTCCTTAACTAAACCCTATTTTTATCCTAACCCTATTCCATTGCTTCTCAAACAATCTCGTCCATTAATCTTCATCATTTGATCTTGACCCTTCATTAAAATTTGGTTTTTGATAAGACGCCTATCACTTTCATTTCAACCCTAGCTAGCTACAGACAACCACAATTACTATCTTTGATATAAAGAAAAACGGAGAAGAGCAATGGAGGTAATTCGATCATGACATAGGTATTGTTGGTAATATTTTTTTGTTATTTTGTATTTCCATGTTCATTTGTGCTTCATTTTTGGATTAGGGTCCTAGGGTTTGAGTTTTATGTATTTGATGGTTGATACTATTGATTCATGCCTTTTTTTTTTTTTCTACCCTATCCTACAGGATGAAATCCTTGTTGATATTTTTCGTCATTACAACTATACTATAAATTGGAATAGCTTATTAAATTCATACTGAAAAATATAAAATTACTCTTTTATTTTAGCTCGAAAAATCTATAAATTGGAATAGCTTCTTAAATTCATAAGGAAAAATATAAAATTACTCTTTTATTTTAGTTCAAAAAAATCTCTCAAATACCCATAGCCGTATTCTACAGAACGAAATCCTTGTTGAGATTTTTTTCCATTACCACTGTAGTATAAATTGGAATAGCTTATTAAATTCATAATAGAAAATATTAAAGTTCTTTTATTTTAGCTCGAAAAAATCTTTCAAATACCCATAGTTGTATAATATATGTGGCAGGTAGGAGATTCTTGTAATTTTCCTGTAATTGGAATATTTATTAAATTCATAATGGAAAATATAAAAGTACTCTTTTATTTTAGCTCAAAAAAATATTTCAAATACCCATAACCCTTTTGTACAGAAGGAAATCCTTGTTGAGAATTTCTATCATTACAACTATACTATCAATTGGAATAGCTTATTAAATTCGTACTGGCAAATATAAAGGTGCTCTTTTATTTTAGCTCAAAAAAATCTTTCAAATACAGGTAGGAGATTCTTGTAAGTCAGTTCATTGTTCAAAATCTTGTCGATATTATTCTAGTACGTGTTATATAGTTGGACAAGAAGTATCCACCTAAGTTAATATTAAACATATTGCAACAAAAAATGACTAAACCTCACCTAAGTTGTAATAATGGAATTGAAACCCCATAAATAGTTTAGAATAATAATTCAAATTTTGAGAGAATAAATTGACTATTTTTAAATTTGATAAAATTAATATATTTTACTTTTAACCTCATAACACTTTAAGGTCATGTTCTAGTCTCAATAAAGTTTTTTAAATCACACTGTGTAACTGTTTTTAAAACTTTTTCAAAATAATTTCAAAATTTTAACTTTCTCAATAATAATTGCATTCTGAGATATCAAACATTACTTAAAAATGGCAGATAAATCGCTCCAAAAAAAAGACCAATAAAATTGTAAAACAAAAATGTTATGAACTCAATTTGACAAGCTCGATCTTTATTGCCTGAGTTTTTCTAGATTATAAATAAAAAATGCTATACTGATCTTGTGTGGGTGTTGTTGTTCCCCTTGCTTGCCTACGTCTGCTCTTCCTTTTGTTGATATTGATATGAATTTTGTTGATTGTGTTCTCAAGTGTTGCTGCCGCTCTTGGTATGGACGGTCTTGCTGCTTTTGCTTACATTCGGGTTGCTTTTGCTGCTGATTTTCACATAGATGTTGCTTCTCTTGCTGATGTTCCTGTCGATTATGCTGCTGCTGTTCTTGCTTGTGTTCATTAGGATTTTGCTGCTCTTGGTTCTGCTTCTCTTTCTCATTTATGATACATATGTGCATATATAAAAATGTTTATAGACATACAAATATATAGTAATACAGAGGCAATATATGGATAATATAATGTGTAAATGACCAGAGAGGATACTATGATAGTGCATAAATAGGATATAAAGAAGAAACATTAAACCAAAATTCAAAATATTTATGATAATGTTAGAGATAATATTTTAAGGCAGACTTAACAGGTGTTGAAGGGAGAAATATACCCGTGTGATATCATATTAGGAAGCGTGGATTTAATTGTGACTAAGCACGATACGATCTTCAATCTGACGCCAGGCAATACATGAAACTTATCCCCATCGTCAGGGACTGTAATCCACTATTACCGTGCCTGGGTAGTAAATAAATTTTGAGAATAATGTAACCGACTGTATTTGATATAAAGCTTGATCAACGTTCGTGCAGCAATTATATAGTTGGAAGGTTAAAGAAATGGTGATTCATAAAGACGCCACAGCGGCGAATCGAAGAGCCTGGCGGAAGATGGCAACGGGGAAGCGTCATGGGGAACTGGAACGGATAGCTGTGGCATTCAGGCGAAAGGATTAAGTTTGTTTGTATGCGTGAGGGTTCCAGAGGTTCCCATATTGCTTGCTTGCATAGCTTTCTCGCTCGCTGCCACTGATATAACTAAACCAGTAACAAGCAAAAGCAAAGCCTCAAGGAATCAAAAGTAAGAAGACTTGTGAGAGTTAAAAGTACAGTGGGAGTTCTATCTCACTTTTGATTTCGTGAGGCTTTTCTTTTACTTGTTACTGGTTTAGTTATGTCAGTGACAGCGAGCGGAAAAGCAACGGAAGCAAGCAATAAGGGAGCCTCTGGAATCCTCGCGCATATAAATAAACTTAATCCTTTTGCCCCCGAATTCTACCCGGCTGCATATCCAATTCGTTCCAGTTACCCTTTTTATGTTGCTTCCCAGTTGCCATGGAACTCACCCACCATAGCACCTGCTCACCCAACAGGTTCTTCTCCACAAGGGAACCAAAGCAAACTGGTGGCATTCAACGTGGATGCCATCATTTCTAACAACCTTTTGCAAGAAAATTTTCAACAATATGGCATGTAGATTTATTTTTTCAGCTTCATTTTTGGTTGATCAAACTTACATATTAAATAGATTTACTGTCGGTTACATTATTGTTTCTCAAAGATTTTTTTATTTTTATTTTCTTTGTACTGCAGGCGCAGTAAAAAAAAGGTGGATGATAGTCCGAATGAACAATAGGATATGATTCATAACATTTTTTGATGCGGTAGATGTAAATCGTGCCCTGGTAGACTTGGAAGGGCAGAGAGTTGGAACCATAAGATTGAAGATCCTGTGGAGTCATTACAGTCCTGGTCCGAATCCCACGCTTACTTATCGTCCCAACAACATTCCCCCTCGTCTTAAAAAACAGAACCAAATTATTGTAAGTATTTTGAATTTTGGTTTAATGTTTCTTCTTTATATCCCATTTATGCACTATCACAGTATCCTCTCTGGTCATTTACACGTTATATTATCCATATATTTCCTCTGTATTACTATATATTTGCATGTCCATAAACATTTTTATATATTCATATATGCATCGCGATTCCAACGAATACTCGGTGATTAGGCAGTACCTGCCAAGACACCTTTAAAACATCATATCTTATGTGGTGTTCTCTTCATGAAAGTTGCTCATCAAGAAGGTACGGTTATGTAAAGCTCACGTTCATTTTAAGTATATACTGAGGATATTATGTTCAACTCCGTATTGCATAGTAACAATTATTTGCCATGGGTTCAACCTTGCATGCGAGGATATACTTACTATGCTATGGGAAAGCTTAAGCTGCCATATGCATATACTCCATCAGCAGAGTAAGTTGTTTAAATTGTGTTTTGCATTATGCCAATTTTTTACCATTGGTTTGCATTGGCATGTGGGGGTCTGCTTATTATTCTGTTAGAACATAACCAGTCATGTGCCCATTCTCTGGCAATGTACATATACAGACCTCCTTCCATAATAACCTGCTTCCTGTAGATACATACTTCCCAAACCATTTAGCTCGAGGTGCACCTCCTCCCTTACCCCTTCCAAGTATGTTTTTGAAGATGCAACATTATTGTTTTGTTTTTATTTTTGAAGAGAATGCTATTCAGTTAACATAAACAAAAGGTTTATGGAAGTCACTTATCTACTAGTTGCAACAGGTTTCAGAAGCAGTAATACCTTAGAAGTTCAATATATACAACACTCCATCAAATCATCAATTGCCTCGCTAGGCTAGTTTATTTAAGATGCACAATTATTATGCATAAACAATGAAAAAATAGATACTTAAGTAACAAAAGATTCAAATAGAACTAAAATGTTTTCTAGGACTCAAGACTCAATACCTGCACATGGGACCGCAGGAAAAAGATAGAAAGAATAAGCTAATTAATAAACTTGAAGTTCCATTAACCTCTTTCTTCTCCTTTGCCATCTTCATCAAATCTAAGCAATATTAACTTCTTCAAAGTTGTACTAATGTGTCTAAGGAACAGGATATATAATTAACTTGCAGTTCCATCATCTTTTCTTTTCGCGTTCCATCTTCATCAATACTTTTGTATCCTTATCCTCTTTTCATATGTCTAATAGTATCTTTCATCCATGTGTTGATTTTCTCTCGAGCCGCTACTCTAGTTTTTATTTCATACAAGGCATTTCGGTAGTTTATGTTTGGGACCAATCAGCCTTTGGAGAATACTAGTTCTTGTTTATTTCTTTCATTGACACCATGATGCTCTTTGGTTCTAGCCAGGGACATCTCTTTCATGAGCACTAGAATTTGCATCCAATCTGGCACCTCTATAAATGTTTCCTTTAGGGTTTCTCTATTCTAAATTATTCTACCATGATAATGCATCCAGAATGCTCGATGGACATTGGCGGAAGCACCATTCAAGTTTTAGTGTTGGAAATTTGTGAAACCCCTCAAATTATTGTGGAAAGAAAAGAACTTCTGGAGAGCCATGGCCATTACAGGCGGCAAAGAAACTGCCAACACTATTGACGTCTTTCATGATGTGCATGAATTTTGATTATTGGGCATTACAATGGCTGGTATTTGACAATGTTATGGAAAAGCCTGCCATCAGTGGATGACCATGCTAACTTGTAACTATAGTTTTTTTAATAGTTTACCACGTTCTGGAGTCAAACATTGTACAGCGTGAATTCCATGTCACTTCATTTGGTATATTGGTCTTATATACTATGCTTTTGCATGGAAAAGCATATGCTTTTTCTATTCTTTTCTAGGATATACTAGTTTTTGTTAGCAAACATCGATATATGTTCTTTATTTTCTAATTGCTAGTAATAAATATGTTCAATTATGCTTGTGATCACTATTTCCGTATCTGTTAAATGCAACCTTTTGATGGTTAGGATGTCCTTAAATTGTTTCATTCTTAATCTTTAAGACATTTGTGTGGTTAACTTGTATCGAAGCAAATTTAACCGAACCTGGCAAGGTGAATCTCATTTAACTTACTGAAGTTTTCAATGTGCAGTATCCCGATAATAGGAGAAG
>VDFB02188037.1:0-17880 GCA_007258455.2 Sequoia sempervirens | reverse complement strand
TCCTTCCTAGTCACTCCTTTGATGACTGGGGCATCTTTCCCAATCTAACCATCTTCTGGGTTCTATGTTTTAATATTCTTTGAAATGATGCTACTTTGTAACATCATCTCAAAAAGGGGAAAAATGTAGACACCTAAATTTGGACACTTAATTTATCCAAATTTATCCCCTTTCATCTAAACATCTTGTTATTTGCATTAATTAAATAATATTAATATTATTTAATTAATACCCTTAATTCTGCCAAATCCCTAAGGTATCTAGTTAAATAATTAAATACCTTACCTCTTTAATTACCCTTTCATCAAATGAATTAAATAAATATGGCATTTATTTAATTCCTCACATGTCACATCCCTTTCTTAATCCTAATTATTCTGCTAATTTCATCATTAGTGATGTGCACATGCCTAATCCTTGATTAGGATGTGTCACATCCTCCAACTTTTGCAAGTTGGCTTCTAATCCTCATTAACCCTAATTATCCTCTAATTACTAATTAGTTAAACCTAATTAGTACCTTGGTCAACTCTCCCCATCCCCCAAAGGAATTTTTAATTCCTTTTTATTCATCCTAGGTTCCCCTCTTCCCCATGTGAATATTTAATTCACTTTTATTCCTCCTAGAATCCCCTTTTCCCATGCATCTTCTAGAATCTTTGACTTGTCACATCAAGTCACATGTGGACAAGTGCTTCCATTTTTGGAAACTTGTCTTGTCCATGAGATTCTTCCAAGCATGTGAATTAATTCACATTTATTCACCCAAGATTCTTCTCATCCCCAAATGTACTTGGTACATGTCCTTACATATCACTTGTCCTTATTCCACCTCACTTACACATCATTTTATCCTTGGCCATCTCACATTCCACATGTCAAGATGTGAGGGCTTGTGACTCCTCAACTCACCATAGCCCTACATCTTGACCTTGGTGGCTCAGTCTCAACCATTGAATTCTCTAGAGAATTCAAATTTCTCTATAAATACCCCCTCTTCTCAGACAAAAAAAGGAGAACACTTAACCATTTTGCAACCTTATGCTGTCATTTTGTGTACTCATTTTTCTCTCATCTAGCCATCTATTTTAGCCATTTTGCATTTGCATCCCACCATATAATTAATCTTTCATTTAGCTACATCAATAGCCATCTAAGGAGCATACAAAGCAATCCAAAATTAAGGGCCAACCAAGGAGTTTCAGCTGCAAAGAGAAGGTATAATCATTTGCAATTTTCTTTCATTTTATCTCTTTGTATTAACAATTCCTTAGGCTAATCTTGAGGTGTTTCTTTTGCATTCTTTCCATTGCATCTTAGTTATTTAGAATAGGTAAAACTCGAGGATATCACAGTTAGAAAGGTTAAAACAAGCTCAATTTAAAAAAAAATCTCCTATCATAAGACTTCCTATTATTGCAAGAATGTCTTAATGATGGTGTAAGTTCATATAAGCAGGGCCGCTTACCTAGCATTGAACATTTTAACCAACTTCCTCTATGGTGACAACATTCACCCATTTCCTAGAATTAGCAACTAAATCATTAACTAAGAGTACTATTTATTAACCATACAAGCACTTAGCCTTAATCCATAGGAATCCAATAAATTTTCCATCCACTATTAGAAACTATCAAATTCATAAATATTCGACTAAAGAGTAGCAATTGATGACTATTCAAACTAAAGAATGCCTCATGGATATCTAATCCATTACTAAAATTTCATCCTCAACTCACAATTATCAAATGCAAAGTTGGTATTTAAAGATATTTATCACATCGTTACTACATGTTTTCATTAGTAGTGAATGTCACCTTTCGGTTATTTCATATCTAAGAGACTTGCATTCTAGATTAGAAATATGAAATCAAGGGTGTGCAGTCGCTTCGACTTAGTCGATTTTCTTGAATACGAGGTGACTAAGCATTAATTCATATAGAGTTAATTTGGTGGGTCTACATTTTACTCATTTGATCAAAAGGTTTATGCTCAAGCACATATACCCAACCCTTGGGTCTCACACAGATAACACATCAACCTATAGTTATGGACATGAGTTGCTGACATTACCCATACAAAGCCGGGTCTAGGCATCACACAGATATTAGTGTTCTACATAAGACATGACCACTACATGGTTCAGGAACCAAAATACATCCCTCAAGATCCTTCCTACAAGACACTCTTAGATAAGCCAATGGCAGGCACATTTCATCAGCTTCACTATTGGGAAGTCTTGAGGACACCTTACCCTTCTGTTGACCCATAATAAAACATAGAACATTGAGATGTATAAATGCCTAATATCTTCATAGTAATACTTGGAACACCATCTGTATTGCCTTCAAGGTTCGTCCCTTTGAGTCTCTATACTCGCTGTATAAATGACATTGTTTAGCAGCCACTTCCTTCCCTTGCAAGGTTGTAGAGATAAAGGAAAAGAAAGAGGAAACATATGAGAGATGTTGGAGGCTTGTATTTGAATAGACTAAGAAGGAAAGAAACATAAAATTCCAGTCAAAAGAAAAGAAGTAACCACTACCTTAAACTGGTTTAAGAAGAGAAAAGAGGACTTAGTTTGGATAACCCGTTTGACTTAAATATCTTAGCATCAAGAATGTTTAGCAATATACATTATATGCTGCATTTCTCTTAGATTGGGTCAGCACTATGCATGGTGATAGGATCTGATAGTGTTTTTCTCATATGAGCACATGGTACAAAATTTGGGTTTTCTTTATAAGTGAAAACGAACTGTTTCACCAAGCAACAAGTAACGCTCACATTTTGTACCCAAACAATTTTTAAATCATAGTAACACACCAACTACATTACACAATCAAATTGGGAATTCCAAGCTAATTCCTATAGCTCAAAGGAAACCCACAAGCAATAAAAAAGGCCATGTTCCAAGTATCATAAAGAGTAGTTAAATATCATGGTCGGTTCTTCAATCAACTTTACAATAATCACAAATCAAGCATGGATGGGAAAATCTATGAAGAACACTTTAATTGCGTTATCACATGAAATTAAAGGGGTAAAATGGATCATGAGACTACTTGAAGCTAGTAATCATAAAGAAACATTGAATTTATGAGAATATGGCATTACCGTCAGACATGGTTGTATTTGGTGAGACTAGTACGAAACCCATGGAATATTGCAACCAATAGTTAAATAGAACACAAAAAGGGCGATGAAAAAGGTTACCTGAGGAGATATATTTATAGATTTACAGTTGATCTAAGGCTAGCATGATCAATACACTTGACCTCCGACATTTTATGAGTGATTGAGGCTAAAACATCCACCTCCTTTTTATGCACTATTTTCATCTCTCAAAGTTGTTGTACTCTTTGACCTTCGTGGAGATATTTTCAAACTCAGACCACACTTCTTCAATATCCTCCTAAGAATTGGCTTGATAGCCTTGAGCACATCATTGCGGTCATCCTCCGGCCGAGCTCATAATTTTCTATCAAAAATTTCTTCTCTTTTTTGTTTTTTTCTCCCTCACTACTATCTTTCTTGGTTGGTGTACCAAAGTTGGGGGCTCTCAAAAAAGCATGGAGTCATTATTTTGCATTACTACACTTATCTATGGTTTCTCAGATGACCATCAAGCACATTTCCTTCAAGAATTGAAGGGAAGAAGCAAAGGAGAAAAACATAGCATACATGAGATAGAAAAAAAAAGGCAGAGATAAGCTGCAACATTATATATATTTCTAATATTTCAAAACTTTACAAACTTCATTCTTTTTAAAGACCATAAGATAAATATGTTGCTCCTTCATTTAGAAAATTTCATGCATATATATTATGCTGTTTGAAAGAAACTATTACAACATAGCTATTCCACACATTAAGAGTTGTTTCTATAGTCAAAACTATCCACCCCCTATTTTTTTAATACATAGAAAAAGACTGACTTAAAACTACGTATGAGTCCAACAAAAAGAGGTAAAACCAAAACATTTAATAACAATTAATGCTATAGCATGGGGAAATATTTAGAAATAAGTTTGTCATATTTTCATATCTAAAATTGTCCTAATGCATAGAGGTGGCGTGTGGAAGAGCTCAAAATATTTTTGACTGTAGAGAAAAAGATGAAATACGAAGTTGGCTTTAAAGCAGGTAGTTGCGATTACTTCCAACACTCCCCCTTAATCACAACTACTACCATCTATGATGCCCAATCGATCTCTTTGATAGACAAAACTTTATTTCCCCAATGCCTTGGTGAAAATATCAGCACACTGATCTTCAGACCTGCAAAATTCCAAAAAGATTTCTCCATTGTTGACTAGTTCTCTAATGAAGTGATATCTTGTGTCTATATGTTTGCTTCTCTTGTGGAAAACTGGATTTTTTGACAATGCTATAGATGAGTTTTTGTCACAATAGATCTTTTTTGCCTCTTCTTGTTCTTGTTTCAACTCTTTCAACACTCTTCTCATCCAAACTGCTTGACATGATGCACTTGTGGCTGCTACATACTTTGCTTCAGCTGATGAAAGAGTAACAATTGGTTGTTTCTTTGAAGCCCATGAAACTACACCAGTACCAAAGTTAAAAACATAACCAGAAGTGCTCTTCCTATCATCTATACTCCCTACACAATCACTATCAGTGTATCCTATCATCTTGAAATCATGTCTTTGAGTAAAGAATTCCATAGTTCCTTGTTCCACTAACATATTTCAAAATCCTCTTTCTTGCTTGCCAATGACAAAATTTTGGAGACTCCATGAATCTTGAGATGAGACTAACTGCAAACATTAAGTTTGACCTTGTGGCTGTTAAGTACATAAGGCTGCCAACAAGTTTTTTGTACATGCAAGGTTGGATTTACATATGCTCCTTTGTCATCTTTGCTCAATTTCAAACCTGTGACAATAGGTGTTGGGGCTGCTTTGCAATTCATCATATTAAACCTTTTTAAAATTTCATTTACATATTTTGTTTGAGAGATGAATATACCATTTTCATTTTGATTCACCTCAATTCCAAGGAAGTACTTCATTAAACCCAAATCATTCATCTCAAATTCTTTCTTCATAGCTGATTTGAATATGTTAATTGATAGATCACCCGTGAATACCAAGTCATCAACAAATAAACAAACAATTATAATCTCACCTTTCTCATTCATTTTGGTATACAATGTAGGCTCACTGCTGCATCTATTGAAACCATTTTGTAAAAGGTAAGAATCAATTCTACTATACCATGCCCTTGGAGCTTGTTTAAGTCCATAGAGTGCCTTCTTGAGTTTGTAAACCTTGTTTTCATGTCCCAAAATCTCATACCCAGGTGGCTTCTCCACATAGACCTCTTTTTCTAAAATGCCATTTAAGAAAGCCGATTTCACATCCATTTGATATACTGCCCACTTGTTTTGAGCTGCTATGGCCAATATTGTTCTCACGGTGTCTAAACGAGCAACCGATGCAAATGTCTCATTGTAGTCTATACCGGGTTCTTGTGAATAACCTTTGGCTACAAGCCTTGCTTTATACTTTTGCACATCACCATTTGCATTCAATTTGGTTTTGTAAACCCACTTCACTCCAATCACCTCCTTTCCTTGTGGAAGATTCACTAACTCCCATGTTTGATTCTTTTCAATAGCATCTATTTCTCCATCCATTGCATGCACCCATTTTTCTTCTTTAATAGCATCTTCAAAATGAATTGGATCTTCAACATGTGAATATAAAGAAAAAGAGAAGTATGACCTGCATTATTTTCACCATCATTTTTCTCATAAATCTCTCTTAAACTTATGATTTTTTGTCTCCTTAAGCTTGCTAGTGTGGGGTTTGACATGTCACTTGAACTTGTTGAATGTGGACTTGATGGGCCTGCACTGTGAGTGCCTATTGCTGATGGTATTTGTTGTCCACTTGTTGGAGTGCTTGTTTGAATCTGTGAGGCTGCCCTTACACTTGATAATGGTGTCACTTGACTACTTTGTTGACCTTGAATGGGTGTGGAAGGAGTCACATTTGATGGAGTATTTGCTAGTATGAAAACTTCATTATCTTCTTGTGGCAAGTTGGCTACAATATTGATTGTTTTATCCAAAGTTTCATCCCATGCTTCATCTTCTATGAACTACACATCTCTGCTAGGATTATAACCTTCTTTTTGATTGGATTGTATAACTTATATGCCTTGGATTCATCACTGTATCCCACAAATATGCATTTTTCTCCTTTGTTTTCCAACTTTCTTCTCAATTCATCTGACACATGTGCATATGCTACAAATCCAAATACTCTCATGTGTGAAACATTATGTTTTCTTCCACTCCATGCTTCTTCAAGAATCATATTGATGACACTTTTAGTGGGACATCTATTAATTATAAATGTTGCACATGCTACAACTTCAACCCAATACTCATTTGACAAATGTTTTTCCTTTAACATGCTTCTTGCCATTTCCATAATAGTTCTATTTTTTCTTTCAGCTACCCCATTTTGTTGAGGGGTGTATCTAGTGGTAAATTGTTTGTGGATTCCATGGTCTTTGCAAAACTTTATGAAGTTATTTGAAATGTATTCACCACCTCTATCCTTTTTCAATGCTTTGATGTGATGCCCACTTTGCTTCTCAACAAGAGCCTTGAATTGAAAAAAGTAATCAAGCACTTCATTCTTATGTTCTAGAAAGTAGAACCATATCTTTCTTGTGTAGTCATCAATGAATGTCAAGAAGTAGTATTTTCCACCAATGGAGGTTGTTTGCATTGGTCCACACAAATCTGAATGAACAATCTCTAATGGTTTATTTGCACGAATTGACTTCCCTATTGGAAATGATTCTCTATGTTGTTTTCCCAAGATGCAACATTCACATATTCTATCTATTTTTTCTATTAGAGGCAGCCCCTTCACCATTCTTTTCTTATGCAATAGATTCAAGCTTCCAAAGTTTAAATGTCCAAATCTTAGGTGCCATAACCAATTCTCATCCTTAATTTAAGCTTGAAAGATTGTTTGTGTGATTGCTAAAAAAATTTCTTCATGCTCTTGTAGGTTCATTGAGAGGTGTTCTTGAGAAAATTATAACTTCAAATCTGGTTTTATCCTTAGGGTAATTCAATTGTTGCTCATTTGAACCTTAGCTATAAGCTGATTACTTGGATATTTGTCTAAAATTGTGCATTCTTTGTTTTTGAAAAATACTCTATAACCCTTTTGAACAAGCTTCCCAATGCTCATTAAAGTGTGTTTTAAACCAGGCACAAAATACACATCTAAAATATACTGAACTTCTCCCCTTGTTTAGTTAGAATGTTGATGTTCCATTTTCCTTTAACTTCTATTTTGTTGCCATTTCCCAATGTGGCATCTGATTTTACACTCTCATCCAAACTAGAAAACATTTCTAAATTCCCTGTCATATGATTGTTACAATCTGAGTCTAAGAACCATACATCTTCATTTACTTGTGCAACATTGCATGCCAAAAACATAGTGTTTTGTTCTGATTTTTGGTTTTGTTTTTCTTTTGTGAAATTTGCATTTTGTTGTCTAGAATCATATTGTTTCTTCTACATTCATTTAAATAATGCCCATATTTCTTGCAATAGTGACATTGGACTTGAGGATTTTCATACCTTTGGCCTAGAGGCTGATTTAAATAATGCCCATATTTCTTGCAATAGTGACATTGGACTTGAGATTTTTCAGACCTTTGCCCTTGAGGCTGATTTTTAGATGGGTTTTGACTTGGATATTGGCTACCACCTCTTCCACTTGAGGTTGATGGGCTGCTTCTTCCACCTCTGTAAGAGTTTCTTCCTCTTCCTCTAAAACTTGATCTTCCTCTGCCTCTACCATGACTGATTGAAAGTTGTGTTTTAAAAGCATGCTCCAATGATGAATTTGCTGACCTACTCAGCCTATGCTCATGATAAATGAGTGATGCATGTAGCTCATCAATTGAAAACTGTCTAAGGTCCTTTGTTTCCTCTATGGTTACAGCAATTGTCTCAAATTTTGTGGGTAAACTCCTTAGAATCTTTTCAACCACTCTTATATCTTCAAGTATCTCACCATGTGATCTAATTTGATTTACCAGTCCAATGATCTGGGTGAAGAATGAATCTACTGACTCATTGTCCTTCATATATATTGTTTCAAAATCCCTTCTTAGTATTTGTAACTTAGTTGTCTTAACTTTTTCCATACCTTGATAGGCTGTTTGTAGAATATCCCATGCTTGTTTTGATTTTGTTGCACTTTGAATCCTTGGAAAAATGCTGTCATGCACTCCTTGAAAGATGAAGAAGAGAGTTTTTGAATATTTCTTTATATTTTCCTTCAATAAGTCTTTATTTGCTTGAGATAATGCATTATAACCTGCTGCATCTGCTGGTTCTGGGTAGTCATTCTCAACAAACTCCCATAAATTTTGAGCACAAAAAAATTCCCTCATTGTGATTTCCCAGTAGTCATAATTTTTCTCATTGAACTATGGGATCTGTGGATTTGTTAAACTTGTGCTTGGAGCTGTCATGACTGACTGCAAATAGCTTGCTTGAAAAACCCTTTTAACTCTTTGAAAAGCCTTTGAAAATCGTAACTACTATTGAACTTCAGCTCTGATACCACTTTGAAGGAGAGAGGCAGAGGAGTATGAAAACAAAAGATAGACAAACCAGATATAGAAATAGGGGAAAACAAATAACAGATAATGAGCAGCACATAAAGCACCAAAAATTTAACTATTGCATTAATGATTTAACTTCTTTCTAATTTCATTTGAATGCATACAGAGTTGCTGCTCTTCCATACTCAGAAAATTAAGAACCCCTATTTTTTTCTGTTGTTGCTAGAGCCATACATAACATCTCCTCTTTTCTTCATACACACATTTTTAATAATACTGCCTTCTCTCTAACCACTGTATAAGCCAGCAAAGAAAAGGTACTCCAAAACAATTAATACAAAGTCTTTTCCACCCTAGATTTAAAATCGAAGGACATATTTAAACATTTAATTCATAGACCTAGAAATTGTCTTGATACATAGAACTAGAAGACAAAATGGTGCGTGTGCAGGAAGTAGAACAAAAAATTTTCCATCAAACTTTTTTCCATCGCCACAGAGAGGAGAAAGGTATGGTGAAGTTAATGCTGGTGGGAGCAGGTGGGAGTAATTCCAACAGCCTCAAGGGAATACTGCATATGGTGTATTTGACATTGGCAGAACTACTTATAATATTACTCGCCTTGATTTTCTTGATCGATTCAGTGGCTTCACATCAAGTGACATGATCAGTTTTAAGGCCTCTGACTATGGAGAAGGCCCTCTCCAAAGATTGATACTGGATATCGACGAAAACCTGAGATTATATAGTCTGGACTCACAAAATCTCAACTAGGAGATTACATGGATTTCCCTTACCAAGCAATGTGACGTCCACGGCCTCTGTGGATTCAACGGTGTGTGCATATACACACCAGATCCCAAGTGCATGTGCCCACCTGGTTTTGAAATGGAAGACTCAACAGACTGGTTCAAAGGTTGCCGGCTTATTCAGAATTTCTCCTGCACCCCAAATAGTGCTCAATTTCTTCGGCTTCCTTACACAGATTATTATGGTTATGAGTGATCTGGACATGGATATGGGATGATGCTGGAAGTGTGTAGAAAGATCTGCATGGATCACTTTTGTTTAGGCTTTGCTTACACAACAAGCAGCACATCAGAATGTTCTCCAAAGTACCTTCTTATCAGTGGATTGCAATCTCTAGGGGTAATCCGTGACATGTACATTCAAATATCTGCCAGTGATTCTTCAGCAAAAAATGTGTCATCTGTGTTGATGTTGATGTGATCGGGCTCATCACAATGTTCCCTTGAACCCCAACTACAACAAAAAAATATTTCGTTTGGTGTTTCAAAGAAAAGAGGAAGAAGTCAGATAGTTACTGTGACTGCATCTATTGTTTCAACTATTGGGATTACAGAAATTGTTTGCATAGCTCTCATATGTGGGTTTCTGTTCCAGATATTTCAGAGTCCTAGTGTGCTTAATTACCAAGGTTACTCTGCCATTCCTGGAGGACTTAGAAGGTTGAAGTTTTTGGAGCTTAAACAAGCGACTAAAAATTTCAAGGACAGTGTAGGAAAGGGGGGATTTGGAAGTGTGTACAAAGGTCCCCTCATCCCCGAAAATAAATTGATAGCGGTGAAGTGAATGGAAGGAGTGTCTCAAGGAGAAGATGAATTCCGGGCAGAGTTGAGCATGATTGGGCGAGTGAATCACATGAATTTGGTTCAAATGCTTGGGTATTGTGCCGAAGGTGAGCAAAGGTTATTAGTTTATGAGTATGTTGAGAATGGTTCTCTGGATAATTTCTTGTTTACCCAAGACAGCTCAAGAGTTCTAGACTGGAGCAAACGATTTCAAATTGCAGTGGACACTGCGAGAGGGCTGACCTATCTGCACGAGGAATGCCTGGAATGGATTCTCCACTGCGACATCAAACCAGAGAATATTCTTCTAGACGATCACTTTCATGCTAAAGTTTCAGACTTTGGCTTGTCAAAGCTGGTAGACAAGGGGCATGAAAATGACAAGGAAATTAGCGCTCTCGCCTTCTCTAAAATACGAGGGACATGAGGGCATTCAGCATTCGAGTGGACAATGAACCTTCCAATCACAACCAAGGCAGACATTTATAGTTTCAGCTTTCTTTCTCTTTGGAATTAGTTAGCATGGAAGGCTGCAAAAATTTAACAAGTCATGGGAGTAATTTTGGTGCAATCGGATTTTGTAGAAAACAGGGGAGCAACAGAACAAAGACAGAATAAAATGGAAGCCACAAATTATATTAAATGATCAAGAAAATATTATATCTTATCTCTAACAGCTCTACGGAGCTGGAGTCTGAGAAGAGTGAAGAGCCCATTACATCTGCCTCTATTTATAGAGGGCTTAGGAATTCTCCATAATACAAAATAGTATGTTCATATGCAAATTGTCAAGTCGGTGAGAACTCTCTAGAATGGTCGGTGGAGGTTGGTGTGGCTAGTTCTAGACACCCCTGAGACTGGTCAGTTGGTCTGTGCCGACATACTGTGGTCCATAATTAATTTACCATTCTAACATCCCCCCATAAATTAATTATGCCAATTGTTTTAGATAACCCCCCATAATCTAGAAAAGATGGGTCCTAGTCTAAAGCCTTGTTAGGTACCCATTTACAATCATTGATGAAATTCTTCATATTGCTTCCCCTCATCATAATCACTTTGGGTTTTACGGCTTACCCCTAACCGATGCAATTCTAAAGTGGTTTAAAGCTCACCACGAACTCCACAAACCTCACACACAAGTGGTTCAAGATCACCATAATCTTCACACTCAAGTGGTTTCGGCTAACCACAAACCTTGCACACAAGTGGTTTTGGATTACCACAAACCGAGCACACACATGACTCCACAAATCATCTTCACGGGGAAACCATCATCACTCTGGGCTTTTCTCCTTGTGTACCTGCATCAAAATTGATTATTGAGTCCATATAAAAAGAAATCCATCTACCGAGATACATGGGTAACCAGCCGTTGTACTCGCCAGTTGTATAGGATTCCTTTTCATATACATGGTTCATCAATATGTTAAACCAAAAACATTGGGGTTGTCGGGTACAACCGATCATGCACCCCTTACAACAAATCAGGTACAATACATACTTTGGTTTTGCCTTTTAACAAAGGTGACTCGCACTTAAACATTTACCCAATAAATACATAGTCCACTAACAACAAAAACTTTCTTTGACTTCATGATTGCACATCGTATGGGACTGGCCTCTTTTCAACAGCCACCCAAATACTATCAATGAGATAAAAACATCATTCTTTTGAGGGATATTGATCCAACAATCTTCATTTACATGACCACTTTTGACATCGACATAGCCTTCACATTTAGACAGACAAATTCTCTCACCTCCAACCCAAACACTTCCTTTACCCCCAAACCAAAAACACACACTCTGGGGCCAGACTCCTACGTCATGACAACACCCTTCAAATGAGCTCCAAATAACTTCTTTCTCAGTCGTGATCTCAACTTTTTTAATTGTAAACTCTGCTTCAATATGGTTGATGACGTTTCTTCTTCTCACTGGCAGCGAACCCTTCATTGGCTGCACTTTCTTCTCAAGCCTGCAACAGCGACTACATCAATCTCCTCAAATTATCAACAAAGCTTGATGCTGCAAATATTGATTTCCATCTCATAGCCCACGCAGCTCATTCAAGGTAGCTCAGACACAGAACACACACCCAAGATGTTCTCACTGCTCACAATATCCCCAAACATCACACACATTGGATCTGAGCTGCAAACTTAACCATAATAATTTTTGAACATTCTAACTTCAATACTATGTTGGGTAAAGGCTCCAACAGAAAGCGATCTTAGACTTTTATAACCTTCAAGCAACTGCTACAGAAGTTTCAGACCAGCGCTCACCTTATCT
Source organism: Sequoia sempervirens (assembly GCA_007258455.2). Classification (NCBI taxonomy): domain Eukaryota; kingdom Viridiplantae; phylum Streptophyta; class Pinopsida; order Cupressales; family Cupressaceae; genus Sequoia; species Sequoia sempervirens. Next base: position 5,356 of record VDFB02188037.1, on the reverse strand, counting down.
GATGCTTCATCAACTCTTCTCCAATCTTCTGCAGGCAACTTGAAATCTCTCATCTTTACATTGGGACTGCCAACGATCTCATGAGAGGCACCTTTGTCTTGACTGCTCCTCCTCTCTTGCAGCGGTGTCTTCTTCTTTCTTGCAATGACATTCCAGATCTTCTTTCTTTGCCCGATGATAAATCTCCTTCTCTTCAGCGACTCCACTTCTCCACAATGGCTTTGAAACAACTGCATCATACTCTTTATACCAACAACTCTCTAACTTCTGGGTTCAGCACACGATAACTACAATGATTTAGACAACCATCTACAATCATCTGACAATCTTCAAATCTACTCTGATAAGCTTGGACACCACATCTTCATCTTGCTCTGATACCACTTGTAGAAAACAGGGGAGCAGCAAAACATAGACAGAATAAAATGGAAACCACAGATTATATTAAATGATCAAAAAGCATTACATATATTCTATCCTTGCAGCTCTACGGAGCTGGACTCTGCTAGAGAGAGTGATTAGCCACATTGCTTCTACCTCTATTTATAGAGGTCTTTGGAGCTTTCCAGAATGCATACAAAATGGTCTGCAGGTCAGTGGGAACTCTCCAGAATGGACGGTGGAGGTCGGTGTGGCTGGTTCTAGACAATTCTGGAGACTGGTCATATTTCATGTCGACAGTCCTGCACATAATTAATTTACTCTCCAACACTCTCTTTGACAATGTTAGAGAAAATATGTGGACAGAGAACTTGGTCGACCCGAAATTAGGAGGGAGAAATGTGGAGTGGAAATCAAAGGTGGAAATGGAAAGGGTTTTGAAAACAACATTATTGTGCATTAAGCAGGACAAGAATTAGAGTCCTTCCATGAGTCGGGTCGTCGAAATATTGATGATGCCCATAAACACAAACGACAATGGTGAATAAGTCGTAATCGACAAAGAGATTGCTGGATAAGTGATGTTGAGTATGCATGCAGTCGAAGATTATCTTTTATCTATTTAAAAGTGAACAAGTAGTAATGGACACAGAGATAGAGTTATATAAGCCCTGCTTAAGATCAACCTCTCTTTTGTATGAGGAATTTTCCCTTCTGTCTTGTTGAATAATGATTCCTATGATTATAAACAATCCGTGTAAACTTTAGTTTAGTAATTCCTGTATGCACAAAAAGTCTTTGTAAAATGTTATTAGTTGATAAAACAACGGATCCCGGTGTTGAATTATTTCTGCACAATTTTGTAGTGGTAGACATCTGAGCTGAGCGGTAAGCTACAGAAGCCTCTTGTCATCAGTCCTGCAATGAAAGCACTGATTTAGTATACCAAAAAAATTCCCTTTCTTTCCCTAGAATGGATTTACCTTCTTCATTTCTTAAAATTTATAATTGAATAGATCCAAAACTCTCTTTTGATTTGTGAATTAGTTTAGTTGGATAGGTGATTATTATGATAATTTTTTTGGTTTATATGGTACTCTAAATATTATTATTTATCTTATTTTGTTTGAGAGATGGATTTATGTGAATCATTCTTCATCAAATTTTGGTCAATAAGTTTTATTTAAAAATTATGTAGTTGAAATATGATATAAGAAACATAATATAAAAATCGTAATTTGACAAACAATAGAAAATGCCCTTACTTGTCAATGGATGAATTAATGAGACTCTCTAAGGAATGAATTATAAGGCACAACAACTATTGAAATTTTTGCAAATGGAGGTAGAAAACTATGTCAACTTGATTTGGAGGGAAACTCCATGGTTAAGCATGCTGGAGTTAGAGTAGTATTCAAATGGGTGACCTCTTAGGAAGTTATAGTGTTTTATCCTTGTGAGCATTACCTAGATGCAATGAGTACTGAGTTGGTCATTCATTCTCCACGAAAGATGAGCTTGTATAAATCACTACTCATGCGAGATGAATTAATTTGAACATGAAATATGAATCAATAAGTTTGACTAAAAAATAATTACATTAAATATGGAAATAATTATCATAATTTGATATATTGCAAAATATACCCCCTACTTGTTTGTCTAAAACCTGATTTTTTTTAGTCATCCAAATATTTTATTTTAATATGTAGAAAATATTTTTTAATGTATCTTAACATTCACATTAGTTTTATGTCTCCTTTTCCTACTTCAAAAGTTTCCATCTTTCTATCTAGTTCTCTAAATCAACATTGATTCATACTTTCCATGTTCTCAACTTCTAAAATCTTCACCTTCCATTTGGCTCTTGATATTTCGAATATTTTTTCCTCCTACAAAACCTACACCCATTGATTATCTTTCTCTAATTAATTATCATATTAATGAATGATAAGGAAATTCACTATTATAATATTATTGATATAAAATTATATTTTTTAAAGTTATATAATAGAAATTGCAATTGTTATGAAATTTTAGTCATTTTAATGGTCTTATTAGTTTTATAATTTGAATTATAGTATAAATATTCAACATTATATAGATTATGAGAATATAAATGAAAAATTAAAAATTAAAAATAGAAAATTAATAAAAAAAAGTCAAAAACATAAGAAAAGGGAGTGGGGGTCTTGGCTTAATTGATTAAAGCATCCTATGGCAAGTAAGAGGTCATGTGGTCCAATCCCTTCATTTGTGTGGTATTGGAGGGTGTGGCATGTCAATGTCGTTGGTCATGGTAAAATTTTTACCAAGCACATTGGAAGTTATAGGGCCAATCACTAATTCCCACAATCTAAAAGGAAAAACACAAGAGAAGAATAAAGAAATACTTGGAAAGGTAGTTGGGAGAACAAGAAGATGAAGTTCATATGTGATAAGGAATGGTTTCAACAAGTTCAAAGTCAATTCAAAATCCTTCTTGTACACTATAATAAAATAATTGGCCAAACTTGCTTTATAAGCTCAAAAAGGGGATTTGATCAAAGGTCCATAGATAAAAGGTTTTCCCCCATGCAATACCATGTGTTACCATACAATTGCTAACATTGCTCAATCTAAGAACCTTTGATCAAAGCCCCCTTATATGAAATCATGATGTCTTTTATGCAGATTTCAATCCATGTATATTCTATTGAGCTACTAGTGGAACACATTATTATGCTTCCACTCCCATAATAACTTATTTGAGTTACTTATCAATCAAAAAAAAATTTACTTACAATGCAATCCACTTAGAAAAATAAATTAATAAAAGAGAGTTAAAATTTATAAAGCACTCATCAAATGATGCATATGTAGTCACTAGAACTCTAATTTATAGCATTCAACAATTCCTCTTATAAACATGTCAAAAATGCAGACCCTTGAGCTATGACTAACTTTTTCAATTGATCAATACTCATAGGTCTACACTACTATGCATCAACATCCACCATGGCATTGGTGCACCCATAATGACAACCATTAACATAAATGATCTAACAATTTAAAATGAAAATACTTCATATAGCTCTCATACAATATGAATTCACACCATCCTCGGGGCGATTCAACAAATATCACCTCCTAGTACCCAAATTCTAAGATCTCCCATGAGAACTGATTTATGTCATCATGAATGTCACTTTCCAAACCATGCCTTACATCATGAGAAAATTACTTGAGTGTCTCGAAAATAAAAATAAAATGTTAGCCAAACTCACTTGTGCATGCTAGACTAATTAGATATCATTCATAAAGCATAGTGCATCAGCATATTAGTCAAAAGGTTGCTCAACCAAGACAGACAATGGATCTAAAATTCTCTATGAAACCTACACATGTTGTATGGATGTAATAAATCACAAATAAAGAATTGAACAAATCATGTGCCACTTAATAAATTGAATGTAGATGTGTGTCAACTAAGCTTTCTATTCATCCACCATTTGTATACATGATTCATATATAGATATATGCCTAATTTCAAAATCCAATTATCAGTTATAAAATATTAAAAAACAACTTAAAAATTTATTTAAAATCATTGCATCACTAAGGACAAGTAACTACTCTTATTCCACATCAATTATTCAATCTAAAACTCTATAATATTCATTTATTCAATTTTATTACATCCAAATTATATTGTAATAAATAATAACTTTTAAAAAATTAAAAGTCTTATAAATATAAAATTAAACTAAATCAACAAAGTCTAACATTATATGAAATATTTTAGAAAATTATAAATATTTTATTATGATATAATATTATTAGACTGTGGAAATATCATACCGATTTTGTTTTCTACAGTTTGGGTAGTATTGGGGGAAATCATATGGTGTGTCCTAGAGCGCCACTCTACTCACATCTCACCATTTTAAAAAGAGAGCATTTGAATCCATCTTTTTCATGTCTTCGTCTACCATTAAATTTTGTTTATAAATAGTAGAAGTCATGGCGATAGGTGCATGAAGTTGGGTTACAATTTGGTGGCCAACTTCAAAAAAAGAATTGAAAGCTCATAACACGAGCGCATTATAACGTGCTCACATTATGGCAATTTAAAAGAAAAAAAAAGAAGTGAAAGTGATTCATTTTATGTTGATTGTTCTTCTACTCCACCCATGGCCAAAAACCCTCATTTTCATGCTCACGTTCTAGGAGGAGAGATTGAGCAAAAATCTTCAACAACGGTTGCTATTTCTTTGCAAGGATGGTGCCACAATGATGAAGAGGTGGGAGAGGTAAGTATTGTTTGCTATTTGTTTTGAATTTCTTAGTTTTAGGTTGATTTTGTTAGTTTAAGGTTATATTTGATATATAAATTTTTGAATTTGTAGGAGATGCAAATGAACCTACAAACCCACAAAATCCTCAACAAGAAGAGCAACCAAATCCTGAACAAGAAAATAAACCTCAACAACAACCTCCTCCACCAATCCCTCAACACCCTCCTAGCACTCAACAAAATTTAATGAGTGAGATTGACAGAAACAAAAAAAAAAATGAGAATTTTATTAGTAGGTTGGAGTGATCCCAAATGGTTCAACAAATGTAAAGAATGACCCTCACAAATTCATTAAAAGATATGCTAAAAAATGTGGATTCAATTAGCAAACAAATAACTGGATGGCAAGATAGGAGGTAGGCAGTTAAGGCATATTATGCAGATAAACTATCATATAAACAAGCAAAGGATTTAAAAATTACAAAAGGTGATTTTTGTTCATTATTCACTAACCCACGCACAAATCAAAATCTTAGCCTCAATGCAAAGAGGTTTCCTATTCATTGGTGTCACCACCAAGAGATTAGGAATTTTTTTTGGGATAGGTGGTACATGGTTTTTGATGACCCACCATGCAACAATTGTGAAGTCCCATAGTATTTCCTTAGGAAACTATATTGAGTTCATCTTGAACAAAAT
>VDFB02188036.1:0-22912 GCA_007258455.2 Sequoia sempervirens | reverse complement strand
GGGTTTCAAAGGGACTATTGTTATGTTTCGTCTGATATTTACACCTTCCTTCAATGTTCTTATTTTCTATTGGGATATTGAAAGGACTTGGAAAATTATTTCTTCGATATTTTGAAGTCCCTTTGAACCTTCTCTTGGGTTACTGTTACACTGGGTCTTCGATATTCCTTAGTCACTCAGGTGTATTTTACGCATTTCACTGTTGGTTGATGATATTATAAGATGTTATGTCTTCAACATGTATCACTTCATTGAAGGGACCATTAATTATCTTTCACCAATATATGTCTTTCCTTCTGATATATGCACTTTTTGTTTATCAGGTTTTTGAAGGGATTTCGGTAACTGTCTCTTCGATAGTCTGTTGTCACTTCAACACACTGACAAGCCCATCATATAAATACTTTCAAAGCCAAAGTTGTGGATATTATTGTTTTGATGCACATTGTTCCATTGAAGGGACTCCAAAATATTTCTTGCCGACATTCTATTGTTTCTTCGATGATGCTTCATTCAGAGTGTCGAAGGGACATTGAAGCAATTCCCATCGATATGGCTTGGTCTCTTCGATAGTGTTTATGTCTTTTTTCATGTGAATTTTGTTATCAAAGGGACTCCAAGGTAACTCTTTTCAATAAGCTATAGTCTCCTTGATGGTGTTCATGCCTTAATAACTTCCTATTGTAACACTGCAATACTCAAACAAGACACGAGTTAGGGTAACAATATACATGTATGATGGAAGATGTCTTGGGAAAAGATATAACATAAATTTTGGACCTAGAAAATGAATAGTGCAAGGGTTAGAACTCTTTTAGTGGACTCTTGGAACTAGGGTTCAACAAGCATTGAATGTAAGCTAGGTGAAAATTTTCCAGTGCTAACAACAACTCTAGTTGGGGATGAATGGCTATCTAGACATTGCAAGAATCTATGACACTTCTTCGAGGTGTAGACCAAAAACACAAAACTGTACAAAAAAAAGAAAACAAAAATTGGGAAAACCATAAACTATTGTGCATGGAATTTATCTTCTTTAAGAAAATAAGTGTTTGAGAGATTGTCCATGCACTGGAAATTCTTGATTCTCACCCACCATGTTTTGCAAGTAGTTTGAATCTTCACCACATTTTCCAATAATGACAAATGGTCCCAACCAAAGAGCCTCAAATTTTCCATGCTTTCCTTTTTCTTCACTTTGAGCATTCCACATAAGAACCATATCATCAACTTGAAATTTTTGATCCTTAGCCTTCTTATCAAAAAGATACTTCATTTGTACTTGCATTTTTTCATTTTACTTTTGTGCCTGATTTCTGATTTCATCCAGCTCTACCAATTGCTCCATCCTTTCTTCCACTGGATTAAGCACATCTAAATCCTCTTGCAATATGAATTTATAAATAGGAAAAATATTATGCACTGGAATTATTGCTTGAGCTCCATAGACTAACTCAAAAGGTGATTTTCCAATAGCCTTTTTTATAGTAATTCTATCTTCCCATATTACTAGCTTTATCTTCGAGTCCCATGCCCTCTTGTTATTGTCAAGCATCCTTTTGATTATCTTCATGATACTCTTATTGCTTGAATCTACTCGACCATTAGCTTGGTGATGATATGGAGAGGCATATGATATGATTATTCCATACGACTCACAAAATGTCTTGAATTCATTAGATCTAAAACATATACCATTGTCTATGACAATTCTTATGGGAACTCCAAATATAGTGATAATATTTTCTACCAAGAAATTTATGACTACTTTACTAGTAGCTTGTTTAGTTGGAACTACTTCAACCCATTTAGTAAAGTAGTCAATGGCAGCGTTGATGGGTCAAAGGCCTTAACCCATCCCATCAATGGCTCCACCAACCCTTCACTAAAAAGGACCAGTAATCTTCTTTTTGTGATATTAGGAACCATGATGAAAATTCTTTGAAATTAAATAATGAAGGTATCAAGAGAGCCATGTTGTCTCAATTGTGCGATCTCCCTAAATTGCATCTTAGGATCCTTCTTGTCAAACCTCTCAATAAGTTTATTTGTAAAATCATCATATGTGTCAATCATATTATGGCCAAGTATGACCAAGTCATAGTACCACCATTCATGGGTAGCTCTATCCAAGTGTAGGGTAACAAACTTGATGGAATCCACTTATGGAATTAGTCTCAAGGACAAATAATTGTCCAGTTTTGGAACCAAGCCTTGGCGGTGCACTTCTCACTCCCATTAATGTGAGCTAGAGTCACTTTCCCCGAGGCTATTGATAATCCTTTTGCATCATAAGGCCTCAATTATCAAACCTTCCATATCCTCTCTTATTATTTTGGTTCATGAACTATTCTAGGGACAAAATGTATCATATCTTAGTTGGTAGAGTAACATACTTTGCATAATTGGTCCTCATTTCTTTTTCCATAGGAATTTGGGCTTCTTTTTTAGATGGATGCCCCTCCCTTTGAGTGAAGGTAGGCTAAAGGGGTCTAGTGACAGACCCAACGGGTGTACCATTAGTGTGTCCATTTTTCCCTCAAGAATTATTGGAATTTTAAGCACTAGTTTCTCCATTCTAAAATTGGGGTGTTTGAGGCATGTTTTGGTTAATTTTGGTCAACAATTAGGACATCATGTCTAGCATGATATCATACTTTCTCTTTGCAGTAGAATTTGGACTATCTAGTAGGGTTTTTTCCTTTATCCCTCTCTTCCATAACCTCTATTGAACTAACACTGTCACACTCTGGATTATGATAGGTTCTAAGGACTTCTGAAAAAGTGTCCTCAACTAGGGTCTGAGGTAACTAAAATAACTATCTTCTTTGTTCTTTCTTGTAGTAACAAATTTATTTGTCACTCACAGAAAATTTGGCAGCTACAAACAAGTGTTAAGGGCATAGGATGGCAAGATGACTAGCTCTGATACCACTGTAATAAGAATTCTTAATTTTTTTTAGAATTTAAACATGTTAGCTCCAAAATATAAATTAAATCTAAACTTCCTTTCACTTTCTGATCACCAAGTTCCTAGTGTGGGCAAGGTGAGAGCATATGGTGGTGAGGATTGCATTAGAAACCAACTACTAAAAATGATAACCACTTGTTTAGTGGGGTAAGCTGAGCACATCCACTTTGGAGTGGGAAATATAATATAGAAAATTAAATGTAAACAAGATTTTCCACTTTTCAATGGTGAGCAAGTGCTAGAAACCACTTGTTCAGTGGGGTGAGTACAATAACTGCTTATGCAGTGGGGTAATCAATGAAACCACTTATGAAGTGGGGTAAGTAGCATCAAATCACCAAGAGAAATTTAGGCTATATGACATTTCGTAGCACCCTTAGTGGATCAAGCATTACCATTCACACATCTCCTTAAGAAAGATATTCAATTTAGTTGGAAAAAGGATTGTAAATAGGATTTTGAGAGTTTGAAATATTATCTTGTCACTCCACCTATTTTACAACATCCTATGCAAAAAAAACCATTTATCCTTTATACATTAGCATCAGCCCATGCTCTCGCAACATTGTTGGCTCAACAAGATGAAAATGGTAAATAACATCATGTTTGTTACATTAGCCGAAATTTGATTGATTATGAGAAATGATACACAATGATAGAGAGACAATTTTTGGCTCTTGTATTTGCTACAAGTAAACTAAGACATTACTTACTAAATGTTGAAATACACGTGATGACACAATTTGACCCTTTAAGACATCTTTTCACTAAAATAGATTTTTCAAGACGCTTAGCTAAGTAGGTGATGTAGTTAACTGAGTTTGACCTTAAATTTGTTTCGCAAAAAGAAATTAAGGGTCAAGCCTTGACTGACCAACTAGCTGATGCTCCTTTTCCTTTAGCGTTACCTAGTAATGATTCTTTCTCTGACGATAATGTGTTGACAATTGAAGCTAAAATGTGGGAATCATATTTTGATGGATCTAAGTGTAGAATTGGCTCTAGTGTGTGCGTTATAATAATACCACTTGCGGGGGAATCTTTTCCCTTGTCTTATCGGTTAAACTTCCTACGTATAAACAACATTGCCAAGTATGAAGCATTTCTCTCTAGATTGTGCACCACTTTAATTATGGGCACTAGAGACATTAAAATATTTGGTGATTCACAATTGTTCATTAAACAAATAAATAAAACATATCAAGCAAAGGATGAAAAATTATCAAAATACAAGGATAAAGTATCAATCAAAAATAAAGTAGAAGTATTATCAACAACCATGGAAGACTCAAGTGAATGGTACTATACAATATTTAATTATTTAAAAGATGGCACCTTTCCTGAGCCAACAACTAAGAACATTTGAGCCCGCCTTTGAAAACTTGCATCTAAGTATATAGTTCTTGCTGATTTGTTGTATCAAAGGTCGTTTGATGGTCTCTTGCTTGGATGCCTTAAAAAATCTAAAATCCCCATAGCCCTTGAACAAGCTCATGTAGGTAATTGTGGTGGTCGTTTTGGAGGAAGAACATTAGTCCAAAAAATAATCCACATAGCATACTATTGGAGACATATGGAACACAATTGCTTTGCATATGTAAAGAAATGCCACAAATGTCAAGAACATAACAATTTGATTCATGCTCTTTCCTCCAAATTTCAAGCTCAAGTTCCTATCTAGCCCTTTGTGGTTTGGGGTATGGATCTCATTGGAAAAATACCACCACCTTCCTCCACTAGACATACATTCATAATCACCGCAACAAATTACTTCATGAAGTGGGTAGAAGCAATTCCCCTTCATTCAACAACAACCGATGTGATATGTCATTTCATATTGGAACACATTATTGCTTGCTTCAGACTTCCTTCCGTGTTAGTTTCTGACAATGACACACCATTCAAGAATGATGGTGTGAATAAGTTCTTGCAAACGTTTAATATACAACATCATTTTTCAACACCCTACTATCTACAATCTAACGGTCAAGCCGAATCAACTAATATAACCCTTGAGAAATCTTAAAGAAAACTGTTAGAAAACATAATAAGGATTGGAATTCGTAGTTAACATATGTGCTACGGGCCTATCACATGAATGCTAGATTATCCATAGGGACTACACCTTATAACCTTGTCTATGGTACCAAGGCAATAATGCTCTTGGAGTTAGAGATTCCTACATTAAGAATCACTCTTCAAAGACTTATTGATGATAATAATTATAAGGAACAATGGTTGCATCAACTTGAAATGCTCGATGAACAACACATCAAAACTCTTGAGCACCTTCAGGATTACTCTGAGAGAAGAAAATGTAGCTACAATGACAATGTTATCCCTCACATATTCAATAAAGGTGATTTGGTGTTATGCGAGAATCAAGGTAACGATAATGTTGACTTGAATGATAAAGGAAAATTAAGCCCTAATTGGCTAGGACCTTATATAATTAATGTAAGCTATGGGTCTGGTGCATACACGTTAACAAAAATGGATGAAACACCTCTTAAAGAACCTATAAATGCCACACATTTGCATCGGGATTATGTCTAACATTCTTGAATAGTGTGAATGATAAAGCGGTGGTGTTAGAGTTAGTAGATGTAATTCTATGTGCTCTTGCATTGCTTTGTTCTTAACAAACAATTATTTGTGTCTTGAATACTAAAGTAATTATTTAAATTAACTTTTATATGGTTACTTTAGGTTTCATACTATTCAAGGTAATCTTGTATGTTCTGTTAGATTAGATCCTTATATGCATTTAATGTTATTTAATTAGATCATAGGTGCATTTAATTTAACATAGCATACTTAATCACAATGTTGCATCTGAAAGTAATTAGATAGAGTTTTAATTAGATCACATAAAACATGTTAAATCATAGAGACAATCAGTAAATAGTCTAACAAAGATTATTTAATAAGTCACATTGCCATTTAACATTTAACACATAAACATAAGTAACCAAACATCAAATGATCATATATATATATATATATATATCAAAGTTTTGTGTACATGTAATCAATATATATAGTGCTAATGATGTTTGTGATTGCTAGATCCCTCAAGATCTAGTGCTTGCATCTATCCGGAGGCAGTCCATTGTGAGATGGTGGTATGAGATCATGATCGTGAGCCACCGAGTACATCCAGAGCATACTGTAAACCCTATACTCATCCAAGATCCTCCCAACGATCCCTCTCTGCCTATAGTCTAGCTACCTCTGATTGAAGTCTCTCAACCTCTGCTAGGGCCGAAGATGACTGAACATCCTAGGTAGCCTGGGCTCGGTGGGCATGCCTCGTGAAACTCTCATATGCTGCACACAATTTGACATACGACTCAAACAACTCTAGATCTTGCTCCACGATGGGTGGGGGAACATATTCTCGATGATCCGTGGACATTTTTCGCTGAAAATTGAAGTGTCTCATTTTTCTCCAAAATTTGCACCATCGAAAGAGCTCGCGTCCCTCGGTTCCAACGCAACTTGAACGGAGCCGGGTAAAGGAGTCCGCCGCTTTGCACGAAGTTATAGCCGCCAACAAACCTTTGGTCAAACCGAATCGAGGCCCAGTAGTTTTAAAAAATGATGTCGGCCAAAGCGCCTGGTCGGCATCATCGAAGAGCTCGTCATAGCTTCAACGCGAACTCGCTGGCCGTAAATCCGACATCGGAGGCTCAAGATACAGCTGGTCAAAGTTTCAGGTTTGACTTGTGGACTGAAAGTATAGTGATGACGTCATCATCCGTACAGATGACGTCAGTACATGGTACGGAATCTGATGTGGAAAAATTAGAGTGTGACATGTGGCATTTGTACGGACCAATCATAGAGTGACACGGTAGTCGTGACGTCCGTGACGTCGACGCGGCAGTGACGCCAAGAAAGATCGGGCCGAATCGATGATGACACGCGGTCAATCAGATGTCCACGCTGCAAGATAATACGCCGGGCCGAAGTCAGCCAAGGTCCAGTCATTGGGTATAGGGGAATGGGTTTGGACACGTAAAGCGAAGCCGCGCTGGCATCGAAGTCATCTCGGACACGCCATTGTTCGAAGCCACATGAAGTCATCGGCCAAGTCATCGCGACAGCCATCGACATGCCGCCTCCCCCGCCAAGAAATATATCGGGCGCTATCATCTAATAAAGTGCAACACGGGCCCGCTGCTACTTCGTAATTTGCTCATAAAAGTTAGTTCGCCGCATGGAGTTGAACTCCTAACCACTGGCAAATAAATCACCTACCAACCGCTCTCCACCAAAAATGGTGCTCTCAACTATAATTAGTGCGCCGGGTTTGTTTGGTTCAATTTCTCATGGAATTTTGTTTTTAAACGACGGGTCGGGTTTGAACTCCCCGAATCGCCGGCTCCAAAACCAATAGCCACCACTAGGCCATCCAAACTCTTCGAAATATATGGTGGCGTCGGTTAGTTTCGTTATATTGTTTAAACCTGAATGCCCTTATTTTTAAATAATTCCCCAAAATTATTTAACAACAATCCTTTTTAAGGATTAAATGTAACTAAATGAAATCTCCAAAACCCGAGAATGAATTATTGGAAGGGTTCAAATTAATTTAGGAGATTTTTGAAAATATGATTTGTATTTTGGAGAGATAAGGTGGATTTGGGGAATATTTTCAAATCAATTGGTTAAGAGCCAAATTGAGCAAATTTTATGTATAAAAAGGGGTGTAAGGTGAGAGAGGAAATCAAGTTTTTTTCAGGTTGAAGTTTTGATGCTGAGGTGACGAAAGAGAGGTCTTGTTGAGAATTCTTCGCCATCATTCTTGCATATCGTAGTGTCAGCATTTACCAAATGCTTGGAGAATGATTGTGGTGCATTGTAATTGATTTTGGAGTTAATCAAATCAGTCTCTCTATTGGAGTGGACCCGGAGACGTAGTCACATTCTGTGACGAACTCCGTTATCAACTGTTTGCACTTCTCTTCTCTCTTCACTTCATTTTCTTCCTTCTTCATAATCACCTTGTTATTACTTTCATTTTGTTATTTCCTTAAGTTAATTTCGCTTAATTCGTTAACTTGAAATAATCATTGTAAAAGCATTTCGTAAAAGTTAAGCATTTAAATATCAAGAATCTAGTCTAGATCCTATACGCATCATCAGACGAGGGCCTCCTTGTAGAATGATGGCGACACTATCTTAGAAACCACATGACGATAGAGATCATATAAGTCTCTCACAACTCCTACAAGATAGAAATCATAAATATAATCAATACATATCATGATATTGACTGAAGTCTCTCAACCTCTGCTAGGGCTCAAGATGACTGAACATCCTAGGTAGCCTCGGCTCGGTGGGCATGCCTCGTGACACTCTCATATGCTGCACACAATTTGACATACGACTCGAACAACTCTAGATATTGCTCCATGATGGGTGGGGGAGCATATTCTGTATTAGTAGCCTCCTCGTAGAATGATTGTGACACTATCTTAGAAACCACCTGACGATAGAGATCATATAAGTCTCTCACAACTCCTGCAAGATAGAAATCATAAATATAATCAATACACATCATGATATATATATATATATATATATATAAACATAAAATTAAAGCATAAAACATAAGCATAAGCATAAAGCATAATAGTAAATAAAATACCATCAACTAGCTCTCTAGATGGATGTGTAAAGACAACCTTGTCGTGTGTAGGGGGCATGAAAGATGTGCTAGCCTCTCCATGACTGTAGGTGTTGGTGCCCATTGCATCTGCCGATCATGATCTAGTAACATGAGTAGCAGCTGGCTCTCCCCATTCATGGTCCACTGGATCCTCATCCGCTGTCTCATCACCCTCACTCATCAATTGCTCCTCATCCTCATCCTCATCCTCGTCCTCGTCCTCCTGCCCATCATAGTCAAGATCTGCAACCTCATCATACTCCTCATCTATCACATCTATGAATATGTTTGCAGCCCTGGCTTGTATCTCCTCAACTCTATCCTCCTCCTCATCTACCTAATTTGGGAGTGGCCCTGCATCACCTATCAACTCATCCATCAGGAATACATGAGTCGGCCATGTTGTTTCCCACCACTCCTCATAGGAATCTATGGTACCAATGTTATTAGCATTGCAGAATGGAGGCATATCATGATCATCATCATTGAAGTCACTATAGACAACATCATCATTGGTGAACCATCTAGAGTTGTTGGGTCTTCAGGCACTCCGTATTGATCTCTTGAAGAAGGGTCATGCCATGGGTGGTACCTACACCTATCCAAACTGTCGCATGAAATGATCATAGTAGAAGGGTCATACTATGTAATCGTGTCTTCCTATTAGAAATCTATCCATTTGTAACCTCCTCAACTGACGAGTCTCATTTGACCACTATGGTATGAGATGGTAAGGTCTCCATATGATCTCCTCATCCAAATGGTTGAATTGGACTCTCCAAAAATGAAAATCCCCGTATTGCCATAGCCACCTCAGTGGATAAATAAATGTGTGAAGATACCCTAGGGCTGATGTACATGGAAATCCTGTCAGCCTCGTGCACGTGATATGCTCTGGGCACCACACCTACAACAATGTATAGTGTACCATACTATCAACCTCATGGAATGAAAATTGCCCTAGGGGTAAGTGCACAAAGTTGAGTCCACGAAACATGGAAATTTTTTCCTTAGCCAAAAAAATGAAATTGACATTGCAAAAACAGGATCCCGAGCCTAAATGCAATACGATATCTCGCTTTTTAAAAATTGGGAACCCATTTTTTAAAGGGTCCTAAATCGACAGATAGGGAATGGGATCCCAATTAGTATGAAACAGGATCTCGATTTATAAAAATCGAGATCTCGTTTTGTACAAATTAGGATCCCGTTTCCTAATGGTATTTATTTTTTTAAAAACAAACAAACTGCATTTTACTTGTGCATGGGATCCCGAGTTTGAGCAACAACAACCTCCACAAATAGTCTCTAGGTACCCGTCCACCCCCATTTTTTTCCATTTTTGCATTTTTTATTGAAATTGTCAATAGAATAACTGATTTTAGCATTTTTTTTAAATTTATTTCACGTTTTAAGCATTTTATTTCCTGTTATAGTAGAAATGAGGAATTGTAGAAATAGATGAAAAAATGCAATGAAACCTAAAGATTTCTCAATGGAAATGAAAAAATGAAGAACCTTTAATTGTATTTTAGAAACATAATTTAGCTTTTGAAACCTAAATTGTTCAATCAAACCAAAAAAAATTGTATTTGAAAACCCTAATTGAAACGAAACAAAAAAATTGCATTTCAAAACCCTAGAAATTGAAATGAAATAAAAAATGCATTTAGAAACCCTAATCAAGCTTTTTGAAACCCTCAATTCAAATCAAACAAAAAAAATTGGATTTGAAAACCCTAGTTTCAAATGAAATGAAAAAATTGCATTAAAAACCCTAATTGCTTAGAAATTGAAACCCTAAATTGAATTGAAACAAAAAAAATTGCTAAAACCCTAAATTGAAATCGAACAAATCATTTTGATTTTGAAAAACCTAATTTCAAGCTCAAGAAAATACATTTGCATTGCTTAATTTTTTTAAATTTCATTTGCATTGTATGGAGAAAACAATATGTTAAACTTTAGTTTCAATGTTAAATTATAATTAGATTAGAAAACAATATGTTAAAGAATAGTTACAATTCATAAATTTTATCAATGTTTGTTTGCAAATTTAGTTAGCAAATTCTTAAATCCAAGTGTACAATCAATTTCCAATTGTCACTTAATTAGATAGTATTCAACATTCATTTCTATTTTATGTTTTGATCTCTCTTAGTCATGCCTTGTTTCCATTTCTTGTTGTCACTTACTTGTTAATTAAGCTTCTAGTTTAGTCTAAAATCTCAATTTTTGCACTAGTTACCTAGACACTAAAAGAATCTAAATATTTTTCTTTTCTTTCTTTTAGGTTCTTTCAATTCCAAACAATTGAAAATAAAATACTTGATTCAACATTAACTAATTTTATATTATACATTTTATATCATAAAATTCATTTAAGTGGGAAATTTTAATGAAAAAAATGTTAAATAAAATAATCTTATATTCAATTAAAAAAATATCCAATTAAAATATACATCAAACTCAATCTTAATAATACATAATTATGTGTTTCTATTACACAAATAGTCAATCTATTCATAAAATAAAAAATATTCATAAACTAGGCACTAACTTGCAAGTCCATTATTCCAAGGGCCACCCAAACTTCACCCTAAGTTCGCTAAACCCTAAACCCTTAACTCTAAAATCTAAACCCTTAAAACTAAAGAATTCATTTTGTCCTAGGACCTTAAAATGAAATTTGGTTGCCTTAGGCAACTCCACCAAATTTTATTCCCTTAATCCATGTCATTTTGTCGTAGGACCTTACTACAAAGATCCCCTTAAGCCATCCTATCACCCTACACCCTAAACTCTAAACTCTAAACCCTAAACCCTAAACCCTAATTACATCATTTTTTCTCTAGTCCCTTAATTAAATTTGGTTGTCTTGGGCAATGTCACCAAATTTTATTCACTTGAGGCATGCCATTTTGTCCTAGGACCTCACTAGACATAGATCCCCTTACTTGCCATCCTATCACCCTAAATCATAAATTGATGTCTTAAGGGGTCCTAATATGACATTTCTTAAGGGGATCAAAGAAGTTCTCAAAATTTGATGAAGTTACCCAAGGCAACCAAATTTAACAATATGAATTGTGCAAGATTATAATATGAATGATATTTCATGATCTAGGTTGGTCAGTTGAAACAAGAGCTATCTCAATCAAATGTTCCACAAGAAAATGTTCTTCACTAACTTGCAAGTCATTTATATTCCAAGGGACACCAAAACTTCACCCAAAGTTCTATAAACCCTAAACCTTGAACTCTAAAATCTAAACCCTAAACACTAAAGCATTCATTTTGTCCTAGGACCTTAAAATGAAATTTGGTTGCCTTAGGCAACTCCACCAAATTTTATTCCCTTAAGCCATTTCATTTTGTTGTAGCATCTTACTACATAGATCCCCTTAAGCTATCCTATTACCCTAAACCCTAAACACTGGAATCTGAAGCCGTGAAGCCTAAGGCCATGTTTTATTTGGGCTCTTGTGAAATTTGGTTTCCTTGGGAAACTTCACCAGAGTACATTGGGTTGAGAACCATGTCATTTTGTCCTAGGACCTCACTAGACATAGATCCCCTTAAGCCATCCTATCACCCCTAAACCTTAAAATCGATTTCTTAAGGGGTCCCTAATATGAAGCATTTCTTAAGGGGATCAAATAAGCTCTCAAAATTTGGTGAAGTTACCCAAGGCAACCAAATTTAACAATAATAAGATCATGCAAGATTATAATATGAATGAGATAAATCATGATCTAGGTTGATCGATTTATGGTTTAGGGTGATAAGATGGCTTAAGGGGATCTATGTCTACTAAGTTCCTAGGACAAAATGACATGGCTCAACTGAATATAATTTGGTGAAGTTGCCTCAGACCTTAATGAAATTTGGTTGCCTTTTGCATCTTCACCAAATTTTATTCGCTTAAAAACCATGTCATTTTGTACTAGGACCTTACTAAATAGATCCCCTTAAGGCATCCTATTACCCTAAAACCTAAATCCTAAACTCTAAACCGTAAACCCTATAACATTCATAAATTTTCCTATATTAATAGATAATTGTATTTTCATTCAAGTAACATGCATGCCTTAGACATAAATGAGGCTTGCATATTTTATCATTTGTATTCAATTAGGAAATTTATATTGAATGGTTTTAGGGTATTTCCTAAACATGTATCTTACATTTTGAAATTACAAATCTAATGCAGGTTCACTCATAGCTTAGAGATCACATGGATCGACTCAATAATAATCATAATCCACCTCCGTGCCATCCATCTCCACCACCTTCACCTCCACCTCCACCCACTCCACCTCATAACCCCCCACCTCCACCACCTGAAATTGATGGTGCTCGTTTGCAAGAACGAATCAATTCCAATGTTAGAACCATGCAAGATCAAATCAACATTATTCAAAATGAAGAATGTGTCACACCACCTGTGACGATGATTGCATCTAGGATGCAAACCATTGTTGATGCTATCAGGGCTATGGATGGGATATTAGATGAGCATCGACAGTGGCTAGAGGAGAGGAGAACTTCCGATTCTGAAAAGGAAAACACAAAGAAATGAAGAGATGCAGTAGAGAGCCACAATAGTTCCTAAATTAAGACAATCATCTTAAATAGTTATGAATTTATGAATTTGGTGAACGATGTATATTTTGTGTGATGAATTTATAAAATTGGTTGGATGGATATTTTTAGTGACGTGAATTTATGATTTTGGTTCTACATGGATATTTTTAGTGACGTGAATTTATGATTTTGGTTCTAGATGGATATTTTTAGTGACATGAATTTATGAATTTGGTGGAATTTATGAACTTATAATGATGAATTTATAATAGTATATATTTTATGACTATCTACTAAATCATGATTTCTCATGTTGGAAAATTGTAATATATATATATATATGTGTGTGTGTGTGTGTATAGACATAAAATGAGATTTTTGTGAATGTTTCCAAGTTTATTGTTTCCTAGTGTACACGTATTAAAATTGCATATAGTTTTAAATTTTGCAACTCGTATGTATGTACATAGCTTAGCTTTAATGATGTATGTAGCCGCAAATTATGCATTGTATTTTAGTCTTTTAAATGTATGTGTACATGTTAAATTTTGAATTTGTATGCACATGCTCAAGTTCAATCAATGTATATGTGTGTTTCCACCTTTATATGATCTTAATATATGTATGCACATCCTATTTAAAACAAATTTGCATGTGTGTTTTAAATTTAAACTATTTAAATTGGTCATTTTCTAAGTTTGTATAGCACTTTGTATAATTTAATGTAGGTAATAATTTATATCTCTGAAGGTCATGGATGATTTTAACATTGATGACATCATCAATCCACCACCTCAGCCACCTCCCCCTCCACCTCCCCCTCCACCTCCCCCACCACCTCCTCCTCCACCTAATATGCCACCTCCAACACCTGTTGCATCTGATGAGGCTCACTTGTGAGCATGCATAAACAATCAGGTTGCATCCATCCAAAATCAAATTAATGCTATGCAGACTCAAGCATTGATTCCACCCCATGTGAGACATTTTGCATCTGCGATGCAAAGCGTTGTGGATGCTCTCAGGACTATTGATTCTGATCTTGATAGGCATGAACAAGACAAAGATCAAATGAAACAATTTTATGTTGACGGTCTCTCTTACAAACAAATTGTAGACCTTAAAATAATGAAAGCCCACCTAGCCCCCTACTTTCTTGACCTCGTTACTCGACAGCCCATTCCTCCCAACAAATCTAGAATATCCATGAGGTGGTGCATACATCTACAGATGAGTGCAAATTTTTGGGATCAATGGTATATGGTATTTGATAGTCCCCCACATGCTAATTGGGAGTGCCCATTGTATTTTTTGAGGAAACTGTATGTAGATTTTGTTTTGGGGCAAAAGCCCAATTATTTTGATTTTAAATCATTTTAGGATGTTGGTGGTGGCATGCCACAACAAAGGTTAGGGCAAGGGTTGATCCCCAATGCCCTGTGCATGCGCAACCCCTTGTTGTTGCTCCTGGTCCTCCCATTCTCACACCTGTGCATCATCGAGTTGTGGTCTTGACATTAGGTTCTTTTAGTACACTCATAGGGGACCTTGATTAGCATGCTTTTACGATAGCAGGTGGGGAGCATAGAGACGATGATTTTGGAAGAGTGTTTTATGGAGCTAGTCTGAGTACCACTCTAGGAGTGTCAAGGCCCATCCCACATGTATGTACTAGTTGTCATCAAGTATGTTATGGACCTGATCAGGGCACACCTAGTTCAGGTGGACGTGGAGATTTTGGTGGTTCATCTGGTCACATCAGTTCATTTGTAGAGTTTCTTACAGCAGAACATCACCTTGAGGACACTGCAACACAGGTATAAATATGCATCTACACATTCATTTTATAAGAATTTTGATGAATGTATATATCAAAGAAAAGTTTGCAATTTACATTTTAACAATCAAACTATTTGGTGTATAGATGACACTAACGATGGGGAAATCATTCGTTCCACGAGTACATACATCGACACCAGTCCTACTCAAACATTAGATGTATAAATTACATTAGTATAGTTACATTTATGAATTTTGAATTCACTATATATGTAATGTGTGTGTACACTTGTAAATATTATAAATGTCTACATGTATATCTAGGTTGATACCACAATGAGAATGGGCATCAGGAAAACATTAGATGTTGTAGCTACTTGTGAGGCCTCTGATTTTTAGGTTGTTTAAAATATTTTCTACACAAAATGTGCAAACTTGAATATATATATTAACCTAATTCAAGTATGCATGCTTTAATTTTGATCTTGTAGGAATTTGTTAGTGCGACTTTCAGCCTTGACCCAAACATAGTTACACCTCCAGGAGGACATGCAAAGCAGGCTCTAGATCAAATGGTAATTTAAATTTTTTATTATATTTAAAGTCAATTATAAATTATATATTTTGAATATTACTTTAATTTTAAATTTCAAGTTGAATATATATATATATATATATATATATATATATATAATATGAGCTAATACATGTTTTTTTTTTCTTTTATAGCATGAGACACATCTTGTAGTTGAGCATGTACAAACAAGTCCTAGAGAAGAGGGTGCACAACCTCAGAATATGGTACAATTAAATTATGATAAATTATAAATTAAATTGAATTAAATCATTTTTAATTGTAGACTTGTACATCTAATTTCAACTTTCTTTGTCTTGTTTATGTAGATTGATTTAGAGAACTTAGAGGTTGCTTCAGGTGCACCTGAGCATCCAGACCCAGATATGATGGTAATTTAATTTTATGATAAATTATAAATTAAATTGTAATTAAATCATTTTTCATTGTCTTACATCTGATTTCATCTTTCTCTTCTACAAAGTGTTTCAGGTCATCCGCATAGCCCACATGGCGTGAAGAGGTCTCTTGATTATAGAGACAATACATAACCTAGAAACATGATTTTATGGGTTATATTTGTTTATTTCATGGACTATATTTCTGGTTTTTCATGTACTTTGTTGGAATTTATATTTCATGGCTCAAATACTTAGTTGGACTTTAGTTCATGGGTTGTACTCTGATAGACTTTATTTCGTGCGCTTAATATATTGGTTTCATGCATTTAATATATTTACATAAATTATGGACTTTATTATTTTTTGAAAATTTTAATTTACACATGTACATTTATGCATTTTATGTTCATAGTCAAGACATTAATATAGGACATTAATGTGAAATTAAATAATTAGTCAATAAATCATAATTTACAAACAATAATTAGTCAATTCAATTCACGTCAATCAATAATTAGTCAATAAACCATAATTTACAAACAAAAGCAATTCGTTTCTATACCACAAAGGATAAAAAATTAAGAAATAAACAATACCATACAAGATTAGAGAACAAAAGCATTAATAAATTCTATAAATAATAGCATCCAACACTAATTTATAAGTTGTCAAAACAAATAATGGCATCCAACAGTATTTATAAGCTGTCAAAACAAATAATGGCATCCAACAGTATTTATAAGTTGTCCAAACAAATAATGGCATCCAATACTATTTTATAAGCTGTCAAAACAAATAATAGCATCCAACAGTATTTATAAGTTGTCAAAACAAATAATGGCATCCAATACTAATTTATAAGCTGTCAAAATAAATAATATCATCCAACACTAATTATAGGTTGTCTTAAGGGGATGTCTTAAGGGGTCCTAATACGACATCTTAAGGGGATGTCTTAAGGGGTCCTAATAAACTATCTTAAGGGGATGTCTTAATGGGTCCTAATACGACGTGTTAAGGGGATGTCTTAAGGGGTCGTAATATGTCTTAAGGGGTCTTAAGGGGATGTATTAAGGGGTCATAATACAATTTCTTAAGGGGATGTCTTAAGGGGTCATAATACAATGTCTTAAGGGGATGTCCTAAGGGGTCATAATACAATGTCTTAAGGATATAATTGATTTTACAATAATGTATGCATGATATTTAGTGATTATACAATCAAATAAAAAGTTTCAAAGTAGGAAAACATGCACATTTAACAAACAAAATATCTAGAATATCAATTTTGATACATAGAAGTACATAGAGTACATAATTGTGTAGGTACATGTATTTGTAATTTGTACAAAATGTTTAATTCTATAAGTATGTATGTACATATATGTCATCTCAAAACAATGTTTACAAAATTTGGATATGCCATCTCAAGAACATCTGAAACTCATGCCCAGAATGTAGTAGGTCTTCACACCACCTGATATCAAAAAGGTACAAGGAATATCTATGAAATCATCAAAACATACATATTTTAATTTATATAAAACTATCTATATGTACACAACTCAAGTACCTACATTTAAAAGCATTCCACACATGTGTGTAGGTTGAATCCAGGCATCCTCTCCTTATTGTTTCAAAGTATGAGATCAATGCAATGATGGCTTAAGGATAAAAAAAAGGATAATAAATCAATTTTAACTATTAATGTACAAGAAATATCAATATGTAATCAAAACATGTATTTAAATATAATTTAACTAATAATTACCTATTTTTACCAGGTATTCCATGTTGTCTAGGTTGAATCTGCATGGACTAAATCCTTTTTCTAATTATGGCTTGAGGATCTATAAAAGGACAATTTAAATCAATTTCAACTAATAACACACTTGACCAATATCAAAACATGTATTTAATCTATTTAAAAGGACAATATAAAAGTAAAACTATATTTACCTATATTTACTTATTCCATTGTACCATCTTCATCCTCTCTTTTTTGCAATGCATCTATGATTGTCTGATGCTCTTCCATAGAAATTGTCCATAGCACTTTATTTGTAGGTCTTCCACAATGCCGATCTAGTTTTATATTTGTTGCCACCACCAAATGTGAATAATGTATAATCTTTTTATGCGTTTCATAATCTTTGAATGCAGGTAGACCATTCTTCCTTGCCAGGTATTTTCATAACCAAGTGTCAACAATGACCACCGATCCTATTGGAAAACATGAAACCCATCATCAAATAAGTTCTCAAAATTTTCTTAAGGGGATCAAAGATGTGTCCTAAAAAATTGCTTAAGGGGATCAAAAACTTGCTATCAAAATTTGCTTAAGGGGATGTCTTAAGGGGATCATCGTACCTGTTGGATAATGATAACCATCATCATCTTCTCAAGGTGCTATTAAATTATGTTTAGTCTCCACACAACGGGCCAACCAATATTTTGTTTGCTCTTCATTCCCCTTAGGTGCAACAACAACATACACATGTCCTACAAAAAAAAATGATTTAATAACTTGCGCATATCCATATAAAGTGAAATAAAATGAAATAAATTGAATTAAATTACTTTCTTGTACAAGGTCTGAAACACGGTCATAGTCTTCAGTTGCAAACACTTGATCATTTTCTTCAATAGTTCTTTCATATTCATCATGTGCTTGTGCAGGTGTCAAAGATCTTTGCTCCCACTGTTCAACCCTGTATGTATTTTCACATGCTTCCCAATCTCCTAAGATACAAAAGTGGAAAAAACATGCAAGCTCCCTTGTCCAGATAGTCCATGTGCTTGATGTCGAACTCCTAAATGAATACCATTTAGTAGATCCACTGATTGTCTCATAGTCAACTCTAGGTACAATGTTCTCTTGTTCAACCAACCAAAAGAATCGATGAACTGTAGAGTACTCACCAACTGTGTAGATAAACTTGTGTTTGGCAATTTAATCCACAATCCTAATGTACTTTTAAATTCCATCAGATCCTCAATTTTAATTACATTCTTCTAGCAAGAATTCTTTTGACACACGACCAACTCCACTGCCTCTCCTTTACTCATGCCCAAATTTTAAAACTCCATAAATGTCGACATTAAGTTCCTTAGAACCCTACTTAACCAATAGAACATTTGAGAATTATTGAACTACCTCATACAATTATCCACCATATGAGGTGCCTTTCATCCTGATTCCAAATTCTCTTAAATTTCTATAAAATATATTGTTCCATTGAAAAAACTCAAAAGTGTAATCGACATCACTTAAACAAATTACTCCTCAAAAATTTTCTATCATCCCTCGCTACACATTCCTGATGTTCATAAACAACAGGACAAACATAGCTACTTGCACCTAATTATAACACAGGATTGAATTTCCTTCCTTATGGATAGAGTATAATTCTTGCAAAATCAACCATTGAAAGCATAGCACTAATTGAAATGTGTTTCTATATGCACAAAAATTTTCCATCGCTTCATCGAGCATGCTGAAAGTGCATTTGATATATTTCCTTTGGTATAATCTTATTCTTAAATTCACTCATGAATGCATGCACACTAACCTTTTTTGTAACTAAATCACAACGCTTTCCTATTTTTCCATCTTTTAATGAATAGTGAACATTCTTAAATCTTTTAACATCTACTAATTGTTGTCCAAAATCCTTATCAACACTTTCATGCATACAAATTCTTAAGAATGAAATATTTCCACATTCAATGCATTCTCAAAAAATACAAGAACTTAAATAAAACCACTTACCATTAGATCTTCTGGCCACAAACAAACTCAAATAAACTCCTTATTGGTTTAGGGTGGCATATTAATACCACATTCTCAGATAATCATACAGTATGCAAGGTAAAACGATATATCTAAAAACATCATAAAATGATTTAAATTGAACATGCGTTTTACAAAAAGATATTCGTTGCTTATTAATTTTTACATACCAGGGTTTACATTTTTCAAAAGACCTTGACTTATTTTAATATTACCAGGTAACACTGAATCACTACAAAATTTTCTATAAAATTCAGTTTGTGTTGTATCTAATAGGTGTTTTGGGTGAGAATCGCGAACTTTGGACCCCACCCTTAATTTTAAAACATCTCTAGTATTAGATGAAACCCTAGTATTATCATGCCAATATTTTTCGATCAAAGATTTAATTTCAACATTCAATTTCATATCAGACCTTGGGAGTTGACCACTAAAACTCCAACATTGGTTGATAGGATCATTTTCTATACTTTCTCTTCTTTTTGTTGCTCTTAGCAATGTTTTAGGATGTATTTTAAAACTTCACTAATATTGCTTACCATTATTTTATTAAGAGTTTCTTTATTAATAATAGTAGTTGTTATAACTCTTCTTGCTGCATTTTTATCTTTAGATCAACTATTTATCCCAATAGATTGAATGGCACTAGCAACAGTAGACATAACATGCTTTAATGATTGATCTTTTCTTTGTGGTTTAACAAAAAATCCTAACCTTTTCAATTATTTTCCTCATTTTTTGCATTCTCATCAATTGCATCATTAGTTGACATTGAATTGCAATTTTTTTACAATTCAAGAATTTGTTGTATATTTTATTCCCATGTGTTCTTATTTGCCTCCAAGAAATTTGACCAGGAAGATTATCGAAAACACCACTTTCAATTTTAAAAAAAGTATTTTCATTAAATTCAACATCACATTCTAGATTTTCATCTTCATCTTCATTATCATTTTCATTTTCAACTTCAAAACGATTTACATTTTCATTAACAAAATGGTTTTCATTTTCATTTACATCAACAAAACGGTTTTTGTTTTCATTTTCAACAAATTCTATAAAAGTTTCATCTCTTTGAATATTATCAATGTCAACATTGTTAAGTCCAACATCTTGTAAAACTTCTACATGCAAATTTTCCATTTCACTAATGTGGATTTGAAGACGTACCTAGATTTGTGCATATTGAAACATTCTCCATAACATTGAAAGAACGATTTGAAGACATAGTAGGACTTGCTTGTATAATCATATTCTTCTCCAAATTGACTTCTTGCAAATTAGCTTCATCTACAACCATGGTCTCCTCAATGTTTTCATCTTCAATAGTTGTGGAATTGGATGCTCCCCCATCATTCATTGATTTAATTCTCATTCTTCTTTGTCGTTGTCTTTGTCTTTGTCTTTGTCTTTGTCTCTCCTCTTTTTTTGCTTCAATTTCTTCAGGAGTCAATGTCTTCCTCCTCTTATTATGAGCTTTATCTCCCATGATTATAAAATTCTCAAGCACAAAGGAATGTCAACAGTGAAATTCTTCAAAAAATTCAATCCAAATTGGAAGTTGAAGACCTTTAAGGACAAAATTCTTCCTCTTGTGTTCCTCAAAACAAGTAGAAAACTAGCACAATTCCACTTTAAAAACTATTTTCTTCATGCCTCCTTTGAAAAAATCAATCCATATTACAAGTTGAAGACCTTTTGTTCCTCAAAACAAGTACAAAACTAACAAAATTCCACTTCAAAAATAGTTTACACGATGCCTCCTTTGAAAAAATTAATCAAAAATCCAAATTCGCCACCTGTAAAAACAATAGTTGATGAAAAATGGCCCAATTTTATTGCTCTCGGCTGTACATGTGAAGTTGCAGACTTCACAGTAATTTTTGACAGTAAATTTAAATAAAACGTTTAAAAAATAAATGGGATCCCATTTTATAATCGGGATCTCGTTCCTAATATTTAATGTGGGGACCATTGACAAAGGAATGAGATCTCGTTTATAAGACAAGATCTTGTTTCCCTGTCAACAATCACACTATTTAATATTGGGAAACGAGATCCCATTTATTAATAAACGGGATCTCATTTTGTAAATGGGATCCCGTTTCCAAAAATTTGAATTTGAATTTGCTTTGTGGTCGGGTTTTTGCTTTGTATTTTGGTTCAAGAAAAGCATTGGGAATCCGAACCTAGGCCTTCAACCTGGTTTGACTTGCAAGTTGAAGTCCTAACAATGCCAGAGAAAAATACTGAGTTTGGACATATGGTTGATGACTTTTTTTGCAAATTTTTTTGACAAAATTAAAACCCATTTTAGATGAGACAATGCATATTCCAAATATGTAATTTGTTTTTACAATTGGATTATTTTTTCTATTTTTCACTTAATTTATGGTGAAACAGGTCCATTAACTTTAAATATCAAGGTTTTTTAATATTTTAATAACTTTTGATCAACATAACATTTTGATGAACAGATTGCATGAGAACAAACTCCAAACAATTCTTTTCAATTTAAAAATAAAAAAATAAAAAATGATAAGTTAAGGTCATCTTATGCGTGTCGTACATGGTGATTTTTCAAAACGACAAATATGCCTAATAAAAATTAACAAAAAAAAATTCAATAAAAATTACAAAAATTTCACAGAAATAAGCTTCAGTGAGTCACAAATCTTTTCTCAAAAGGATTTAGAAAAATACGATAATTTAGGTCAAAATATGGATGTTGTACACGTGCATGGTATGGTATAAAAAAAGACTTTTAAACAGTTGTTTTTAGAAACGGCTATTGAAACTCAATTTGTACAATTTGGGTATTGAAATAAATTACATATTTGGAAACTAGACTCCGAGTACTACATTTTATGATTACTGAATTTTTTTAAGATTCCATCTCTAAGTGCTTGAAATTTTAAGGTCAAATGTGTCAAATGCTGAAAATCAGGGAAAACACTTGCACTCTTTGGCCAAAAAGTGGACTCAACTTCTTCCAGCACCCCATCAACATGTGTGTCTTGTGGTGAACTAAATGCTCAAGTGTTGAGTATTGATGTCTTCAAACTCTATATATACTTCACCAACTTGATGTTATTCATATCATTTATAACATACTTGATTTCTCTCTTCT
>VDFB02188035.1:0-14026 GCA_007258455.2 Sequoia sempervirens | reverse complement strand
CCTCCCCCACTCCAAATACCACTCCAACTCCCCCTCCCCTTCTCTCTCCCCTCACTCGCACTCCCTCGCCCTTCGCCTTCCCCTCCCCCTCTCTCCCTTCCACTCCCACTCCCACTCCCTTGTTGCTAGCCTTATGTAATTGTCTCACATTCAAGCATGTATTTATTTTTGAGGTAAGTGTGGTTACAAGGATTTTTTAGTTCTCCTAAGCTTGAACCACATTGGATGACAAAAAAGAGAATATATGTGGGACTTTAAGGGTTTTCATTCTTTTTTCTCAAGGAGATCAAAAACCTGTTGAAGGTCATGTTTTATCTCTTGATTCTAGAGAAATTTCATGTTATAGTAAGAAATGTTCTACTATTGTTTTATCAACTACATAGACATAATATATGATAACAATTGACATAGCTAATTTAGAAGCAACTTAATTATGGCCTATCCTTTTAGTACTCAAAACAACATCAAACTAAACCTTATTTACTTCACTATGACAATCAAAGCACCATTTTATTTCTAAAGAATCTAGTGTTTCATGCTAGAATAGACCATATAGAGACCATATAGAGGTTTATCCCATTGCATGAGTTATCTCATCCAAGAACATGTGAATTATCTTCAATATTGTAAGATAGAGAAGTAGATAGTTGATATTTCCATCAAGGCTATTAAGATTAAGAGAAGTCACATGAATACCTAATGATTGTCATTTGTTGGGGTTGTTGTGAATGTATAAGAGGGTTTTGTTGTTGTGAGTCATCTTATGTAATCTCTAACATTAAGAGAGATGTCAACATAGTTAATGTTAATGGTTGTGAAGTTTGACAAATAATTAAAAAAATAAACATAGATGATTGAATATACATCTAAAAATTCTATATACGTGTGTTAAAAAAGGAGCTTTAAAATAAGATATGAACATGCATGAAAGGATAATGAAAGGGGGATTTTTGCTTGCTATGTTTTAGGGCAGCTATATCTTATAGATCCATGTGCCCTACTAAACATGTATGCCAAATGTGGAACCATATACAGGGCATGAAGAGCATGTAAGTATATAACTAGTTAAAGATCACTAAATATGTATGTATTTGTGCTTTTCCTAACAATGGTCCTACATAATTTCACATCCAGTTAGAATGACAAGTAGTGCATAAGTCAATAGAATTTTATCACAATATAATATATAAAAATAAATAAGTCAAAGTGGAGAGGCTGTAAAACAGCAGCTGGGAAGCATAGAAGGAAAAATTTAAATGTAGCAATCTCTTGTATTCAACATAGAAGCAACTCAAAAATCTGAAATGGTTAGATTTGATCCACTGTTCTAGGCTGAAAGAATTGCCTTCTGACTTTGGGCAACTCAAAAATCTAAATTTTTATATTTGAGTCGATGTTCTGGGTTGAAGGAATTGTCTTCTGATTTTGGGCAATTAAAAGATCTGAATTTTTTATCTTTGAGCCACTGTTTTGGGTTGAAATAATTGCCTTCTGTGTTAGGGCAACTCAAAAATTTGGAAAAGTTAGATTTGAACCACTGCTCTGGATTGAAAAAATTGCCTTCTGATTTTGGAAAGCTCAAAAATTTGGAAAAGTTAGATTTGAACCACTGCTCTGGATTGAAAAAATTGCCTTCTGATTTTGGAAAGCTCAAAAATTTGAAAAAGTTAGATTTGAGCTACTGTTCCAGCTTAAAAGAATGGTCATTAAGCTTCAAAGATTGCATAGGGATGAAGAAGATAAAATTGACAGCAAGTTGGAAATTAAAAGAATCCCTGCCCTATAATATCAGGGGAAATTGTTCTATTCTATTTGATTTGGAGAGATTTCTACAGAAATTCAACGATATAAGCCAGTTTCACAATCCGTGTAAGTAATCTACACATATGTTTTGTACAATAGAAATTTCTGCAATTCTACATTTTAGAATATCTTTCGCTTCCCAACAATTATAGTCATCTAGACTTTCCTTTCCTAATCTATTCTCGTCAGACTTTAGTGAGTATAAATGTACTCTTGTCCAATACAGTCGGGAGAGAAGAAGGACAAGAAGTAGCAAAATGCATAAATCAACAGAATTTTATCACAATATAATATATAAAACTAAATAAGTCAAAGTGGAGAGGCTGTAAAATAGCAGCTGGGAAGCATAGAAGAAAAAATAAAATTTAAATGTAGCATAGAAGCATAGGGGCTGTAAAATAGCAGCTGGGAAGCATAGATGCAAAAATTTAAATGTAGCATAGAAACATAGAGGCTGTAAAATAGCAGCTGGGATTGTTGTGAATGTATAAGTGGGTTTTGTTGTTGTGAGTCATCTTATGTAATTTCTAAATGTAATCCCTAACATTAAGAGAGATGTCAACATAGTTAATGTTAATGGTTGTGAAGTTTGATAAATAATTAAAAAAATAAGCATAGATGATTGAATATAATACATCTAAAAATTCTATATATGTGTGTTAAAAAAGGAGCTTTAGAATAAGATATGAACATACATGAAAGCATAATGAAAGGGGGATTTTGCTCACTATGTTTTAGGGCATCTATATCTTATAGATGCGTGCGTGTGACCTACTAAACATGTATGCCAAATGTGGAACCATATACAGGATATGAAGAGCTACATAGGAACTTCAGGGCAACAATCAGCACAAAAGCTATATAAAAGATGAATGTAAGTCTATAACTAGTTAAAGATCACGGAATATGTATGTATTTGTGCTTTTCTTAACAATGGTCCTACAATTTCACATCCAGTTAGAATGACAAGAAGTACCAAAATGCATAAATCAACAGAATTTTATCACAATATAATATATAAAAGTCATAAATAAGTCGAAGTGGAGAGGCTGTAAAATAACAGCTGGGAAGC
This sequence comes from Sequoia sempervirens, assembly GCA_007258455.2. Classification (NCBI taxonomy): domain Eukaryota; kingdom Viridiplantae; phylum Streptophyta; class Pinopsida; order Cupressales; family Cupressaceae; genus Sequoia; species Sequoia sempervirens. Next base: position 11,151 of record VDFB02188035.1, on the reverse strand, counting down.
ATAGAAGCAAAAATTTTAATGTAGCAATCTCTTGTATGCTTTTAGGCTATTTTTCTTCCATTAAAACATCACTGTATGCACTGTTGCATGAATACATAAGTTTTAAAGGGACTCTGTAAATATAGTTGTAGGAGTTTTTTCTGTCAAAATACATAACAAAGCATTTCCTATTAAACTTCAATGGAAACAAACCCTCAAAAACTTATGCTACAACGCATATTTTCCCGTATTTTGGAGAAAGAATTATGCCTACGTTTCACAGTTAGGGTTTATGCACAAAATGATTTTTTGTTTACAGACATTGCACAAAACACAGAAAAGAAAACTCATATACTATGCTTGTGTTTTTCAAAAAAATGAAATCGAAAACATATATGCAAAAACTTGAAAATCTGAAGGATTTAAAAATAACAAAACCAAAGAAAGCGGAATAGAACAAAAGGGTTTAAACAATGAAAACCATAAAGTTTTAGACGGATTATATACGACAAATGTTATAATATTCTCAGATCTGATCTTGCGACATTCATAAATTGTGAAAAACTAAACAAATGAATTCATAAACTCAAACTTATTCATACATAGAATCTTATTTCAGTTGAAAGAATGCTCTCTTATGGTAGAGCGCGGGAGGGTATTTGGCCTCTGCAACTTACCTCACCCCAGAAAGGATAGCACGATAACAAAAACAACTTAAGTCCCCGAATCGCAGTAGACTCATGGCCAAAATCGTCAATATTAGTGGTAATTTGATAGGCCAACCATTCACTATTGGGGAAAAAAGACTTTAAAAAGCATTTATACTAGCACTTGCACCAAGTAGAGGAGCTCATGCAAATTCATTGCTCATAAATGAACAACTAACCTTCTAGAATGAAAGGCAGCCACTTGTAAAGAATAAAATTTCATGTAGGACTATACTACGGCAGAGAAAAGATAATGAAGGAAAAAATTGAAGGGGTGTGTTTACTCATATATCTAATAACACCGGTACTTGCTCTAATCAACAGAAATAACAACGCATACTGATAGAGTAACAAAAGTATGACTTTATTCACAAGATATTCTGACAGAGAAATAGACCATAGATGACCACCCAAGGATCAAACTGCTTTCCCTAACTATGATATGCCTATTTAAAGTTCTCAAGGATAGCCGAGCAGAACACAACCGACAACTACTAATAATTGACTCTTTAAAACTATCCATAAGCCAACAAGTAAATAATTGTCATATATGACCAATTAATGAAACATTACAAAGTCATTTTACACTAACTACATCATCCCCCAAAAAAAGAAAAAATGGATTCCCAGCTGATAAGCAAAGAACAAAACAACAGATTAGATAATATCAGTTAAGGTTTTCCAAACTCATGACAGACTAGTACTCCTAAGACTACCTACACGGTGCCACTGGTAACCCTTGAAATGATGTTGCTGTTCTTGAAAACTCTTCCAAAGCAATGCTGAAAACCTTCCAAAAACCTGCATAAACTTGAATAAACAACCTTGCTTCTTCGTGACCAGCAGAGAGGAATTGTTTGGTTAATTTGAATGAGGAACAGCATTCTTTATGGACATTGATTGCATATTTTTTTAACTTCTTTTTGCTTTAGTCCTGACAATTGCTGGGAGGAGGTTTTATGTGGCAAAGCCATTCCTAAAGTGCACTACAGTAAGTTTTATGCAATTAACAAGGCTGGGCAGAGTTTACTAATGGTATTGCCATTGAAAATATGTATTGGAGTAGAATTCCTATGGCTTTGCTCTTAATAATGTGCACTTCATGAACACCTCTAAACCTTGGCACAGATCACTAAAGCCATTGTTATTGTTTTGCTTGTTAGGCAGAACTTTCCATGGGTTAAACCAGCATACGTGTGCATGCACTTCTGATTTCACTTCACTCTTAAGAGCTGGGCAGAAATCACTTAACCTTTAGACACTTTTTGACTTTAAAAAGATAGCAATTACTGCCCTAATACACCCCAGACACCTTTTAGCCTTGTTTGCTCACTATTGGCAGAGATTGATAACACTTTTGACAACTTTTCACTTAGGTGCACATCATTAATGGTTTTTCCCTCACTTTTATGCACCTGATTTTGTTTTCTTACCACTTTTAAGCATTGGCACAGAATACTAACACCTCAACCAAATCGTCATATTTTGGTTGTACTTCATAAGGGTTTAACCATCAAAAAAGTGCCCATAATTTGTTGTTTGGATTGCTGATCAAAGGTAGGCAGAGATCACTTAGTCATTTGCCAGCTTTTGACAGCTGTTTGGCAGAAAAAGTTAATGGTTAGCCCTGTCTAGAACATGCCTACTACACTTTTGCCACTTTTTACATTGCAAAGTGGAGATCACTTATGCTTCTGCCCTGTTTTATGAGGTACATGGAAAAGAGGTAGCTTGGCCGCACAAAAAGTATGTCTATATGTGGAGGCAGAAGATTGGGCAGAGCAGACAATCACTATTGCCACTTCTTACTTAGTACCTAAACACACTTGTATGTTGCAGATTTGTTCCATTGTTTTCATCATTCTCTGCTCCCTTTCTGTCCTTGAACATCATCATTTGTTTTATCAGACTTGTTAATGAGCACTTCACCCTACCTCTACAAAAGTCAGCAGATGAAAAAACCAAGACATGATGACCTTATTACTGGGAAGACCACAATCAACTCAAACTACCACATATTGATGATCGATTTGATGACAGACCAGACAAAAGGAAGTACAAAAGTTGAGATTCACAGAGGTACCAACTCATATTCTCAGATCTGATCTTACGACATTCATAAATCGTGAAAAACTAAACAAATGAATTCATAAACTCAAACTTTTCATACATAGAATCTTATTTCAATTGAAAAAATGCTCTCTTATGGTAGAGCGCGGGAGGGTATTTGGCCTCTACAACTTACCTTACCCCAGAAAGGATAGCACGATAACATAAACAACTTAAGCCCCCGAATCGCAGTAGACTCATGGCCAAAATAGTCAATATTAGTGACAATTTGATAGTCCAACCATTCACTATTGGGGAGAGAAGACTTTAAAAAGCATTTATATAATGCTGTTTCTGTTGCAATCTCAGAATCTTTAGCGTTGTGTAAAAGGCTTATATGTTTGGAAGTAAAAGTCTATTATGATATGTGAGAGAAATACAGAGCTATTTTATTATTTATATCTCAAGAGCCCTGTGGAAGATGAAAGATTGTGTCTAACGTCTCTCTCAAGAGCCTTGCAAACTCAAATGCATTTGATTAGCCATGAACAAACACATTTAAGAATTTTTTTCGAAGAACTGACTATTGAAATCGAATCTCTGAAGTTGAAATTAGAGAACTATAATCATAGACTTGATTGAATAAAAAATCAGAGGAACTCATTTAGATCTGTGTCAGCAAGCATGGAGGAAGCTTATCTTCAAAAAATTGGTTCAAGGAAACAAGAAGTCCATGAGCCTCAAAATAAGTTGGGTATGTGGGCTAGTCATGACAATTGAGTTTCCACTGGTGATATACTCGATTCAACAACAGGGGAGAGGCAGTTACTCATATCTCTGGTTATAGAGAATAGAACAGTGAAACAAGAAGTCCTTCGACTTAATCAACAAAATCAACTGTACAACATATTTTTAAACTTTTGAACTGTTATAGAGAATAGGACATATTGAATAAAACCATTATGCTGGACATATTCATAGGAAATAAATAAAATCTTATTCTAAGAACATCTTAAAAATAGGGTAAAATTTGATGACATACCTCAAGGCCTTAATATTTTCTTGAACAGCCATCAAAGCAGCAAGTCTTCCAAGAAATTTGAATCAGACATTTCACTTCTGCTCTTCCACTACACATAAATTCCATGTAAAATAAGCCTTAGGAAAAATGGGTTGTAAATTATTCTACTATTAAATATTAACTTCCACGCTTGAGCATTCTCTTTAGTGGGAGCAATAAAAAAGAAGTGCTGGACAAATTCCTTGAGAAGAAAAAAGAATCAAGAAAGTAGGAAGATCTTCTCTAATCTGATGCTCTCAATCCTTGACTCTTTCAATTCAATGTGATCAGCAACAATTTCCTCCTCCCTCTACCATGAGCAGAAGAAGATTGCCCCTGCTATCTGCAACGTCTTCGAGTGGGTTCTTTGGAGAAGAAGGAGAATCAATCTTTATGCACAGGGATCTCCATAATATGATGATTGCGCTACACATATAACAGTATCATGGCCTTCATCAACACCCATCTTAACAAAATAAGATCTCAACTCTACAAAAAGCTACTGCAAATGAGGCTCTTGGGTGTTATCACCAGCAAATGGCAAAAAAAGGAAATGCAGAGTAATTTGTAGAAATTGAGAACATGAAAGGAATGGCAGAGTCCTCGTACGAGTATTTGAAGAGAATTGTATCCTACCGTTATGACTTCCTACCGTTGCTTTCTTCTGCTTTTTTCCTCAATACAGGTTGTCAATCCGATGATTACTGCCACCAGAAAATTATATAATCTCTGTAATACTGTTATTATTTTATCAAACACTTCTTTACTACTATTATGATATTATGCTTAGTTCCGTTATTATAAAATCTATGAGTTAGTCTCTTAACTACTTATCTGATTAAGTTTATGTGGGTATTTCCTTGATAACTAATGATTGTATTGATATTTACTTTAAAAGATCATATCTCTTGTTTATGATTTGTGATCTATTATTATGTGGTGTATGTTAAATGCATGTATATGTATTCTTTTATGTATTTTAAAATATCATAATTTTTTTGTTTATGATTTGTGATTTGCTTTTAGGCGCATTGTCATTGCATTTTAATTTGAATTTGAATTTTTTTTGGGAGTGCGTGGCTAGTCAGGGGATTTCACCATTCTAGTTTTTGAACTTAATTATGCAATTGTCAAATTTGTATACTAAAGTTAATTTTTATTTAGTTTTGGATTATTTTAGGGGAGTATAATTATATATCAACAAATGTTGTATTTTTGAAAAATCATATTCATTTTATTTATTTATTATCTTTTTTTATTTATATATTCTTTTATATATTTCATCATGTCTTATTTGTATCTATCTATATTTTTAGACATTTGCTATTTATTATTTCTATTATGGTCTACTATGTTCAAATATTCATTCTCCACATTAACATGGCTATTTTCTTATTTCAAGAGATCCAACAATGTGAGATTAATCTTGTATTGCACAAATTCGACCTCTAAAAATTTAAATTTAAAATCAATGGACTTTCATCTATTAGAAAACCTTTCCTCCAAAACCATTCATACACTCAATGTATGATCTCATAAAATAAAGATTATTGTAAACTTGTAGAATCTCTATGCAAGGCTTTTGAAATATCAAGCTCCCCAATTCCACTCTATGTAACAACACATTTTAATCCATGCTTCATCTCCATACATATCAAACTTACAAGAGATACTAAACTTTAGCAAGCAAGACAAAGGTAATGATAGCCAATGTCAACAACTACTTATGTGCTTGATTTTATAGAAATAAAGTTACAAAAAACTACCATGTTGTTATCATATCCCGTGAAGTCAAAGAATATCAAATGGTTAGAGGGGAAGTAATGGCATGAGTATGGGTGTCATACTAGTAAAATTAAGATAGTGTTATTACACAATAAAAGTTGTTAATGACAAATTAAATGAGAAGCATGGACACCATGAAAAAAAACAACAAAAAGGAACACGAAATTATCATCCATCAATGCATTCAATCACACATATGGGCATGATGGTGTTGTGTCTAGATAGTTCCTACAATGCCATTAAAGTGATATGGCATTCTAGTCCTTTGATCGTCCAAAATTTCAAGCATAAAGGAGGGAAATTTTGTTAGATATTAGAGTTGCAACTACCTTGGTAGATGTGAAAGATGAATCAGGAATATAGATTTCATGGAGCATAGTGAACAATGAAATAGGTACTTAGTTTTTTTTTATTAATTATATATTTTGTTTTGCATAAGGATGGTTTTCTTAGTGTCAAAATATTTTCGAGATTAAACCTATCCCAATGCCTATGGGAAAAACACTACAAACGTTCTTATAGGCTATCTTTCATTTTTTATTCAACCCATCTAGAAGTTTAGGTATTACATAAGGTTACACTTAGTGGAATTGACAAAGAATATGATTATCTTGCCTACTAAGACATGAAAATAAGTTTCCAATTGAAGGCTAATGTCATTACATACCATGAAGATGATTATGAATATAGTACTATTGATATTTCTTTAACTACTCTAAAATTGCTAAAGAAGATTATTGATATGCGCTAGCTTTAACTTAAGTGCACTGTTTAAGGTATGGAGATTATTATAAGAAATTTCGTAATTTAGAGATGAGGGTTTTCCTCAAATATTATAGTTGAATTAAGATTAAAAAGAAAATCCTTTATTTTGACATAGATTAGGTTTGACAACCACTTTTTCTTGAGCATTTCTTTCAATTATGTTAGTGTTCTAAAATTGACTCTGAAAATCTGCAATGGCCTTAGAAAATACTATTGTGTTTCAATATTTATTATAAAAGATAAGAATTCCTCCTTATAATTGGATAATGCACTATATCTTAGGCGATGCATTTATTTTGAAAAAGAAAAATTAAAGACTATGACAAAGGTTCTTACCATACTTATTAACAACAATTATAAGATAATGACATGAAGTATGAATTTTTATTTAACATGTCCAAGTAGAAGATTAGTGGTTGGGTTTTAAATATGAATTCCTGTATAATACTTGGTGATCATATCAAAGAACAGGTTATGATATGGTTGTTGTCCTAGCATGACAGTATTTACAATTACAAGAAGTATATTTGAGTGAATCTTAAATTGAACCTTCATGGTACAAGTTACATCTAAGTACTATTATATATAGGGTTTGTTATCCTATAATGGTATGGGTATTCATGCATCTATGGAAATTAATAAAATTTCCTTGCTACTTGGAGGTTTTACACATAGTCATCTTCTATGTAAGAAGGATGTTTTGAAGTTGAACTTATGATATTTATATTTTGTTTTTGTTGACAATCCATGGTAGGTTAGGAATTTTAGAGGGGTATACCTTGTTAATATAAGAGTATTTGGATTTCATTTTAAGAAAAAAGAAATAAAAGGTTTAAGAATGACATTATTATTATTATTATTATTATTGAGTGTATGATGATTTGAAGGATATGATGTTGCCCAAATATCTCTAATATGACTCAAATGTTGATTATGTTTAAAGTAAGTTTGTAATTATTGCCAGTAAAGGGATACAGACAATTATTAATTTTGAACAATTTTAGTAATATGTGGTTAATTAATAGAGTGAAAAAAAAGTACCAAGGTTTGAATACTATATTGAAAAATCAATTCTAGGCTCACTATGTAATTAAACTAGGCTAAGAGGTGGCAGTTTATTTCCTTTGTATTTGAAACTCCAATAGGATAGGATGCTCCCAAGTTTCATTACTAGCCTTAGAGATTAACAAGGATAAATCCTAACAAAAATATCTAGTAGACACTAAAGTAACATGAAACTAATTTCTTTGTGGTTTTCCATTTTGTGTATGAGTGAATAGGATAACAAATCCTACCTATTATGGTTTTTGTAAAGGTAATTTGTCATTTGTGATCAATGTGGCCATTGACCCAATTATACTTTTGGTTTATTGCATAATTTTTGCATTATGAATAATAAAGGTGGCGAGCTCTAGTTAGAGAACTTGATGTCCTTAGATGGAAGTGTTATAATTTAGGCTTACTACTAAATTAGGAATTATGTTAAAATTCCTTGTTTATTGTTGAGAACTATTAACTGATGCAAATCATGTAAAGGAACCTTTTTTGGTGTTAAAATTAATGAAACTATGATTATGAGGAAACTTGAGCATAGGCATCCCTTGAGAGACCATGTAAGGAGAACCGTGTGTTACTTCGATCTTGTTTGAAAGTGGGTACAAAGTTAGTCCTTGGAAGAAGGATTTCGTTGTAATCTCAAGTCTGTATAGGGGGGGAGGGGGGGTTTATGGGGGAATAACTTTAAGGTTTATGGGTTGTTTCTAATTCATTTGACCTTCTCTCTTAGTAGGCTTCAATTTGAGGCTGAAATGGGTATTAGATGGTTTTGTTTGAGTTATGAAAACCTAATAATTTGTATTTAATACATAATATACTTCTATATAGTAAGCACAATGAAGTAAGATATTGTTTACTTTATAGACAATATTTGATTGTATGTACGTGTTGGGTAAAGTCCATCTTGTGTTGGTTCTATGTAAATCTTATGTGTTTGTGAAATCTAACTCTGTATCTAGAGGTCTCTATGTATAGGCCCATGGCTTTATTGATTGTGATATATTTATATCTAGCTCACTTGATCATTATTATAAATCATGTTATGTATGACCCACCCAAGTGTGAACTTCTAAGGTGTTCGAGCAATGACAAGCAATCATTGGGTTGTGCTAATGATTGATGTCTACCTGCTACTTTTATGGATTAGCTAACATTCACCTGGTTCACACATGATTACTTGTGATGTGTGTATGAGATAATCATGGTTGTACTAGTGTGATGAACATATGATCTAATCACCATTTTACATATGATGTGTGTATGAGCTAATCATTTTTATACTGTGATGTGCATATGACCTAGTCACCTGGTGTATATGTGATGTATACTAGATATAGTCAATGTGTGTGTGTGATCTTTGGAATTATGGTATGATATAACCCCTATGTATTTTTATATGTTTATACATTAAGGATTAGTAATTTTTGGTATGAAACCAATAGTTGATGGAAAGATTATTATCATTATATTATAATTTACTAAGTTCATAGTTTATGCTTAATGCATAGTCATGGTTTAGAGGTGAGATTAGATATCTCATACAAGAGGAAAGAATGAACTTCCTCTAATATTGTTGGGAAAACTATGAAGCCTCTAATTTACCACAAGGGAATGTGTAGGTAGAGTCATCATGAACCTTGAGGCTTGGGCCTAGGTCTAGGGATTCCCATAATTATAGGAGCTTAGCACTTTTGAGTATAAGCATATAATTGGTGATGTTTATTTTCCATCACCATGGTGAATGAAGAACTTTTAAAATTAGCACTTCCATTTTAGATCATAGATGCTTGGTTGATTAATTTGTTAGTTTATGTGAAATGAAAAAATATTGTAGTGGTCATGGGGTGAAAATTACAATTGTATTACAAAAGTTATGTGCCTAGTACTGCAAACTTACAAATTTGTCTCCCACTCACTTTTGACGTTAAGTTTTTCCTTTTGGTACTAGATTCATCCATTATTAAATATTTATCCCAATATTACATTCAACATAGAATGTTTCCCAAAGAATGTCTAACCCATATGATACATGTATCCCTAGATTCCTTACATGCACCACAAATCAATATTAATTTTATATTGCAAACATTATGCAAGGATTAAAATAAACATTTTCTAGTAAAATTAACTTGCAAATAATATAAGGAAAAAAAGTTTAAATTTGTTTTCAAATTAATTGCTTCTATTATTCATCCCCGGTGCTACAATGAAATATAATTCTTTATATCTAAAAATTGAAAAAAAAAAAACCAAAAATTACCATTTTTTGGCAGTTTTTGACATTTGTCCTATTTTGTTGTTTTTGGTAATTTGCATACATATCCCTTTGAGCTTAGATTTTTCCTTATAACTTTATAACACTAAGGTAAGATGAATTTTCAACTTATAATTCAAATTGGAAACTTGAGTGAAATATTCCCCTTAATTTTTTCCCAAATTTGAACACACAAACCAACATCAAACCACTTATTAGTGTTAGCAACAAATACAAATCAGCTTGGAAAGTGACCTGCACCTTGAGAATGTTCACTAAGATCCTAGTGTGGCCGAGGTGATAGCATATGGTTTGGGGATTGTTAGGAATAATCTGAACTGAAAAGTGCATTCATCCACTTTTGTAGGCATCCACAAGCAATGGGGATTCTCCACTTATTCAGTGGGTGAGATTATACAAACTTGAAGGCGGCAAGCCAACCATGAAATCCACTCTTCCACTTATTTTCGTGGGGGGAATACAGTCCTCACAACCACTTATTTCGTGGGGAGAGATTTACAAGAATTGAAATAAGATTATTTAACTCAACCACTTTAACTGTGGGAGTGAATACAAACATAAAAATTGCAGCAATAATAAAAATAGTTGTTAGTACTACTAACTAGCTTTACAATGATAAGTTCTAGCTGCTAATAACAATATATAAGCTTCCAAAATCCTCCAATGGTTAGATTAATAAACCTATAACTTCTTACAATACAAAAATGATATGAAATTCAAGCTCAACCAACAACATGTGCTAAAAATTACTAAGTCTGATCAGAAATAGTATGAACAAAAAATCAGACCAACAAGGTAGAAAATTCACCAAAATGGACATAACACTTCACACACAACCCAGAAAGACTTCATTCAACAGTCAGTAGAAGCCTCTCATCATGGTGTCCATTCTCCAACTAGGAAATTCGAGCCAAAAACAACAACTCACAGTCAACACGAACTCTAATGAAAGCTGAAATGGTACAACCTCTCAATGAGGTCAACTTGCTTTAATAAATTCAATCTTCAATCATAAATTCCGCAAACTTGCAGACTTTGGCACCCTTCACAGTTACACAGCATGGGCCAATACCCAAAATGATATAAAATTTGTAGGCGAAGCTATCAACAGAAGTTCGCTTCAGCCATTGACATCAACAGTACAAAAATATTATAAATCATCAACCTGCCTATAATTGAAATCAACATTCGAACTTTATCCACACTCTTGAATGAAGCATGGTCTTCAGTAAAATTTGTAGGAAGCCATAGTTTTAGGCCCGAAGAAAGATGTGTTTTCTAAGCTTCCCCTTAGCTAGGTTTGCTAAGCTACCCCTTAGCCAAGTTCTAGATCCAGTCCAACATCATAACTTTACAATAATTTTCTAAAGATAAGAAACAATGAGCAAGGCCTCAATATATAAGCACAAATGGGCGATTGAAGCAACCTGTAACTCCAGCCAAGAAACTCTTCAACTTCTTCAAAGGATATCCAC
>VDFB02188034.1:0-23614 GCA_007258455.2 Sequoia sempervirens | reverse complement strand
TTGCTACTCATGAGTCTCTTTATTCTCAAGATATTCCCAAGGGGTGAACTGCCCTAAAGTACCTCAAGGAACAAAGCGAGAGTTCTAGAATCCGAAGTAGTAAATCACAAAGGTTTTCTAGACAGACTGACAAGCTCCTTTCCAAAGGATAGTAGCATGGAATAATGATGACAACATGACACACTGGAAGCCCAAAGGAACACTAGAGTCTCGTACAGACTAGAAAGTGAGAATATCACATAGAACAACTAAATGATTACTAACAATTAGATTGCTAAGAACTTACAAAATACAGGAAAATGACAAAATGTAATAGAATTGAAGTGAAGTACAAAAGCTAAAGTTAAAGAGGACGAGAGATAGAAGACACTCACAAAAACCCAAGTAATGGAGCCTCCAACAAATGAATGTCTTCAATACTTGCATGCATAAGATTTGGAGAAAATGTTGGGGTTGTATAGGGGTTTTCCTTATTCAAACCCACATTTTGGTGTTCCCACCTCCACAGACATCCAAATAGTAGAGATAAATAAGCCGATATGGAATGAATGTGAGAGTGATAAAATCAATCCCCGCTCAAGGAGGAGAACCCATATTACAAAATAGAAATGCAATAGATAGGGGATGTGAGAAATCCTAGGATGCTCTCAAGCACAAGACAAGGGAGATATCAGTTGCAAGGCTTAAGGAAGCCAAAGAGAGTGAGAAAAAGATAGATGCAAGAGCCAAGAGATTTGTAGAGGGTGTTGTGAGAACACAAAAGTGTTGTTGTAGTGAGCTGTGAGAGCTTGAGGCTGCTGTAACAAACAAGGTAGCTATGCAAGCAAGAGCAAGATGGGATAATGTCCAAGATAAAAGCACAAAAGAGGAAGAAGGCCCCACGATTTGAAAAGACAACATTTAAAGAGGGAAAAGAAGCTTCTCGAGTGGTTACAAGGCATCCTGGGCTATTACCACTGACAAAAGGAGGTGACAAGTGGCAAAAATGCTTGGAAAAGGTTGTTTGAACATTAAAATGTCATAGGATGCTAGTTTGACACGTGGATGTCTACGCAATGTGCTAGTGTCTAGACACATCACACTACAAAATGACGAGAATAGGAAAAACACCAAGTGTGATGCAAAGTTGATGCACGAAGGTAGGTGTTGAAAAGGGGTTTTGAGCATCCTGAGAGGGAAAAAGGCTGATGTAGGGGCTAAAATGAGCCTACACAAGATGCTAAGGGAGTGGACACTAAAGCAGATGCAAGAATGTATGTGAAATTGCAAGGGGTGCAACTTTACAACATTACACTTACTATTATGCTTACTATTTTCCCTATCCATAGCTTGTTCGAAAACACCTATTTTAGGATTTTATCCATATCAGTAATGCAGTGAACTATTTGAAAGCCTCTATTTTAGGATTTTATCCATAGTAGCGATGTAGTGAACTATTTGAAAAAAATCCTCAAAGAAATGCGGTCTCATGGTGTCCATCACCATGAGATCGCATTTCTTTGAGGAATTTTTTTTAAACATTTCATTGCATTCTCTATGCTATTATGCTAGGATGGGGTGGATGATATAGTGTGGTCTTGGTTATGAGATAGAGGGGGATCATGAGATGAAGAGGGATGGGTGTTTTGATCATGATGGGAAGAGGATCATTAGATGGCCCATGGAAGGTGTACTTCAAGACCACATTTCAGGTGCTATCATACAATGGAGTGGAAGAGGTGCCTTGATCTGAACTTGGAAGGATGTCATTAGATGAAGTGGGGGAGAGGGGATGAAGGGATATCTTGCTTTTAAGATGGAAAGATATCATTAGATGAGATGGAAGGGATATGTTGTTCTTGATTGGAAATGGGATCATAAGATGGAAGGGTACCATATGATGGAGGAGAAGGGTTTCCTTGATCTTTATATGGAGAGGAATCTATGTTAGCATGCTTTAGATTAGGATATGGACATAGTTCATTTGATAAGCATGGTGTCATGAGGGAGGAAGGTTTTATAGACCCTTCAACTTGGATAGATGAATTGATAGGGGATTCATTTAAGATTTAGGGTATTAGGGTTTATCTTGATGTGGGGATGATGATGGTGAATACATAATATGGGAAGATTGCATCACTTTGTTTTTGCATGGGGAAACAACCACCTTTGTAAATAGTCCTTGGAGGAAGTTATTATGAGATACATGGGATGAATTTTCTTGGTAATAGTGGGGTGATGTGGATTTTAAGGATGTGGGATATGAAATTTTAATAAGAGGTGGAAGCTTCCATGGATTGGTGAATTGAGGATGGTGATGAGGACCTTGAAAAGGATTTGGAGGGGAATTTTGGCTAAAGGCTTGGTTTCTATTCTTAAGGTAGTGAGTTTTTTGAAAAAATACCTCAAAGAAATGTGGTCTTATGGTGATGGAATAGCATTCCATCACCATGAGACCACATTTCTTCAAGGCATTTTTTCAAATAACTCACTTCCTTGTCTATGTTATTGCTTACTATTATGCTCTGATATATTTTTTCCAAGCATCCATAGTTTGTTGGAAATCACCTATTTTAGGCTTTTAGCCACAACAACAGGAAGTGAATTGTTTGATAAAACATGTATGGAAAATGTGGTAACATATACAAGGTGGTGAGCTATTTGAAAAAAATCATCAAAGAAATTGGGTCTAGTCATGGTGATTGACATCACCATGAGACCCAATTTCTTTGAGGCAATTTTTCAAACAACTCATTGCCTTGTTTGTGCTATTTCTTCTATTATTCTTTCATATATTTTTTCCAAGCATCCATAGCATAGACAAGGTAGTGAACTATTTAAAAAAATTCCTCAATAAAATGTGGTCTCATGGAACGCCATGACATGGAATTGCAATTGGTAGTTGCTCCTAGTTATTACTTATGCTATGTGAAGTAATTGCATCACTGCTTATGTTGACTTTCTAAAAAACTATATTGTAATTGAAATTTTGTCATCTATCAACATCTAGTTATTAGTTATGTAATGTGAAGTAATGCTTTGAGTTTGAAATATGTGCAATGCAATGTATCAACGATATGAATATAAACTACACAAATCTATTAAATACAATTCATTAGTTAAACTCTCTATTCTATTACCTATGTGAAGGTTTGTACTCCACTAGCACTGGAAGGTGTTTCCATGAAACCTCTAATATTGACCTATTCAACATCCAAAATCAGATATTAGAATACCATTCATATAACAATGTTATTCAAATCTAATATTTATAATTGTTTACTAGTTACATACCTCAGTAGTAGATGCTGTGGAGTAAAAAATAGGTGAAGGGCCAGTGTAAACAGTATCAACACTATGGCCCTAAAATTTTATTACAATCATTAAACTAAATTAGTTAATCTTGCATTTCATAAATTAAATTTAATAAACATGCTAACATTTACCTGAGTATCAAGGCCAAAATCCTCATTCAACATGGCATCTGTCATCACCAACTGGGTATCTATATACATATCATGCACATTGGTGTCCTGACTATCTATGGGGTCATATGTATAGGCTAACCCACAAACTTGACAAGAATGGGGTGGAACCCTACCCCTTGAACTCTCCCCTGGATGATGTTGTACTGTAAGACTCAGACACTAGATGATACTTTGGGTCAGAAATCTAATAGATTGTAGAGTTTCCACCTCAACACTCTCCTTCATCATAGAAGGGATAGCAACATGCCCATAAGGAAGCCTAGTGAGTGCTCGTCTCCCTTCCTGCTGAGGATTAAGATGTGCACCTGGTCTATCTTATGCCGACCCACCACCTCTCACCTGAAAGTCTCGCATATCAAAATAGTTGGGGATTTTGTTGAGGATGAACTCACAATAGAGTTTCCTCAAGAAATATTGGGGGACCCCATTATTGTTGCATGGTGGTAAAAACCATCCACCACCTCTTCCAAAAATTGTTCCTAATCCCTTGCTGCTTGCACCAATGGATAGGAAATCTCTTTCTATTAATGTCAAGAGTTTGATTTGTATGTGGATTAGTGAATAGTGAGCACAAGTTATATTTTGTAATTTTTCATTTTTTACTTGTTTATATGATAGTTTATTTGCATAAAAATCCCTACACTCCTACCTCTTATCTGCCTAACCACTTAATTGCTTGATAATTGCATCTACATGTGTTAACATGGCTTGAAGTGAATTTTCAAGCATGGTTCTTTCCAAGGTTGAACATACATGATCATTCAACCTCACAATTAACTCCTCAATTTGTTTTTTGTTGTTTTCAATTTCCCCCATTAAATTTTGTTGAGTTCTAGGAGGTTGTTGAGAAATTGTTGGAGGATTTTTTTGTTGTTTTTTTTCATCAAGATTTTTTTGGTGTGCTTGTTCATGAGGAGGAGAATGATTTTGAGGAGAATAATTAGGTGGATTTTCAACTCCTAATAATTAAAGAAATTAACATAAAAAACATGTATTAAATCTACCTAATTAACAACAAATTCACAAAAAAACCAATAAAATCTTACTCCTTTGAGTTACCCATCGACATGGCAACATTCTAGAGAAGAAATAACAGTAATTTGATGAAGAAAATGGAAAAATTTGAGGTCTCCACAATGTGAGCGCACCTTGGAAGGGTTTGCAGGCCATGGATGAAGAAATATGACAGTTTTAAAATGATTTAGATTTTCTTTTTTTCATTATAAAGAGTCATAACGTGCTCACATTATAACATGAGCACATTATAGGCTCGATGTGACTGAGCCCTAGGCTCAGTCACACCAAACCATAATGCGAGCACATTATAACATGCTCACATTATGGCTTTTCATTTTTTTAAAAAAATTGACCACTTTTAAGACCCCAACTTTTTGCACCCGCCCATTTATAACCCAAAGAAACACAATGTTATCTAATTAGAAATCAAAGAAACACAAGCTTCAAATCTATTTCTTTGACCAATGAACTTGCATCAAACTAATTGGTAGTTTAATTTATGTCTCCCACAATGTCCTACAACAATTAAGTTAGTAGTTTTCCTTTAAAATATTTTCCAAATGATTTCCACAGAGCTACAAACAAAGATCAGTAACAAGAAAAACACCTAAGCTAATAGATCAGAGAACACAAAAAATATATAAACAAATAGATTATACCTTTTGGATTGCAATAGGTAGATGCGTTTCTTTATAGTAATTTGCATAATAGAATGTAATTGTGCCACAAAATCTTGCATTTTCTTCACATAATGCAAATTTGTGATAGATGTTTGTAATTGGGTTATGAGATCCTACAAAATTAGAAATAACAAAAAGGAAAAAACATAGACAGATGCATCATAGAACCCTAAAAATGCATTAGTAAATCCTGTAAATACATCACAAAATGCAAATACATCACTAAATCATGCAAATGCATCACAGAATGTAAATGTGTCACAAAATACAAATGCATCACTAAATCACACAAATGAGTCATGGGATCCTACAATAGAACAAACTTGTTTTATATACTCTAAAGCGTGATCCTGCACCAAAATATGGGGTATCATATATACAAATTTTTGTCTTATCCCTTTCAAACATAACCATGATGTCGATTTCTCCCCAAGAATCTCTTAAAATGTTTTATTTTCAAAGCCTCTTAAAAGTGCTTGTAACTTGCAAGATAGAAAACACTAGAAACTTACAAATAACAAGGTTAGTAAAAAATGGTTAGTATTCACATTAGTTTCACTAGAATGAAGACTAGGAATTAGATTAGATGATTAAATAATCAACAATAACCACAAAACTGTTATATTCAACCACAAAATCCCAATCTAACAATGAAGAACAAAATGACATAAGAAATCAAATAAAAGAAAATAACAAAAGTATACCTTCTTACATGACACTTGAATCACCTTCATTTCTCTTCTTCATCTCACTTTACGAGTTGATATTACCATGTTGCTCTCAAATTTCTAATTGCACAAATGTGATTTTCTTAATACAATTACGATGGTGAGATTTCAAAGAATATGATTGAATTGTGAAGAACCGACAATCAAATTTATAGATAATTCAGATGCAATTGATGGCCAAGATTGAGAAGATGAATGACAGTCAAGATCAAATCAGAATTGGAGAGGGAAATGGAAAAATATAAGAGTTAAGTGGAGAAAATAATGGAAATGGAAGAGTTAAGTGAGGAGAAGAATATAAATTAGTAAGAGTTAACTAGATAGAATGATGGAAATAAAAGAGTTAAGTGAAGAGTGAAATAGTGTAAGTTAAAATAAATAAATAGATAAAATTTATTTATTTTCACCCACACATGAATAATTAATTAAATTAAATAATTTCATTAATTATAGAGGAACTTAGGGTTATGATGATTAACAAATAAAATATTTATTTAATCATGGACAAGATTAGGTTAGGGATTAAATAATTGAAAATAATTATTTAATTGAAAAAGTTTGAATTAATTAAATAATTAAAAAAATATTTAATTAATTAAGACATGATGAGAACGAAGAAAGTTAGGATAATTAAATAATTAAGATTATTTAATTATAAGGATGTGAAGATGAATGTGATTAGCGTTAGACAAAAAAATTGAAAACTGGTACTGCAAGCTCAAGATAAATTCCAGTGTCTACAACCGGAGTATGGGAAAAATAAAGAACAAAGAACCTAGGACTGTAGGGATCAAGGTAGAGAATGAAATTAGAAATAATACTTAAGGGTGAAGGTGTTGGGTTCATGCAGACACTCATGGTTTTGAAGGGATAAAGGATCATATATGGGAAACCACATGAGGTGTAGGACATGGAATAGAATTGGCACCTAGGAGCGGTGAGCAAGTCCATGGTTCCCTAAGAATTTTGAACTCTAAAAGGAAAGAGGGAATCATGAATCAGGAACAAACATGAAGCAAGAACTGAGACCAAGAATTAGTTGTAGACCAAGACATAGGGTAAAAAAAAGAGTTGGAATTATTCTCAAATGTTCATATTCCTCTCAAGCACCTACACCCATCAACATAAACATGGGAAAAGATAGGAAGAAGGGATTCTTAGGGATTGGGGACTGGTAAGGACTTGACAAATAGGATTGCATACCAAATTCATGATTCCTATCCAAGCCCAAGGATCAATAAAGAGGAGGGAATGTGTCAGTATGTGGTGACTGATCATGTTGCATTAATATTTTGATGACTTTGGTAGCCACATTTTCCCCCCAAATTAATTTAGGGGGATGCTCATTTTTAATAAAGGAGTTTTGTTATTATCATTTTCTTGTAAAATTATTTTATAACTTCCAAAGAAAAAGCTTATTCTTTTCTGTGAATGTGAAAGGTGAAAATGCAAGGGTGTGAATGCTTGAAGGAGCACACAATAGTAGAATGAGCTATGGTTAGATGAGAGTGGATGTAAATTTTGTAACTCAATATTTTTTTTGGATAATAAAATTAGTGGATGGTTGTTTCTATGGATTTATCCCACATTGGGGGAACCACATTAAACCTATGTGTTATGTGTAATCATTTCTATTTTCTTATTTGCATTATAATTGATGTAATTAGATTGCTCCATCCTAGCTATAAATCCTAACAAAATGAAGTAGGAAATTGGAGCAATATGAGGATTTGAGATGAGAGGGATAAGGAGGACTTGGCATTAGGAATTTGGTGCAAGTATCTAGGATACCTCTAATGTTCTAGGTTCTAGTGAGAGGTGAATTAAATGAAAGGGATTAGGAGTGAGACCTGCGTAAGAATTGTGATTTGTAGTGGTGACATACACAAGGATGGTGATTATGGTTCTAGAGGAATGTGGAAAATATGGACCCAATGTGAAGTGGATAAATCCAACAAAATCCTAAAATTATGATGTCAAAGGGGAAGAGGAAGGATGTTGGGTTTTAGAGATTGGAGGAAAAAGAAAAAGGTAACTAGGGATGGAAAGATTTAAAATCTAATAGAAGGGGGAAACATAAGGTAAGATTTTATGGTTTCAAGTATTAGGAAAATTAAACTAGATACACATGGAAAGGGAAGGTTGGAGATCTAGAAACTAAGGAAATTCAAGGTGAGGATGAGCAAGTCATAGTTTGGGGAGAAAGGGGGCAAGAAAATGTTACTCAAGGAAGAAAAGACCCAAAAATATAATGAAAAAAGTACATAACACAAGAGATTAGGGTTTTAGGGAGATGAATGAAGTGGTACTCAAGTAATAAATACCCCATAAGCCCAAAATATTGACAAACAAAGGAACATGACACAAAAACATACCACCCTTAGAATTTTCTTAGACTTTTGCAAGTGCTAGCACATTGATAGGCACATGGGGGATAAAGAGAACAACACCTACACACTATTACCAAGGGAGGTCCATTAAGAAGCATCTTGAATTAGTCATCTATGATAGAGATAACAAGGTCAAATTTTCAACCAAAGGGAAAGGGCTCAAGAAAAATTTGATATTGTAGAATTGAGTCCTAAAATGGATAAGGACAATATTTAATATTTTGAAAAGGGGACAAATTAGAGTAAAATAAGGATAAGGAGGAAAAGGAAAAGGTAAAAAAATTAAATGGTGAGATAAAATTGATAAATAAGAGAGATAATTAAGAGGGGAATAGGTTGATGAAAGGATAAGGATGGCTTAAGAGAGGGGAAAGAAGTTTAAAACATGACCAACACACTTGAAATGAGAAAGAGGTTTAATTGAGGATAAGAACATAATGTTGGAATTGTAGAGTATGTGATTTCTTTATTACAATGGGAAATCTTAGATTGGAAATCCTAATTGTGGAAGTTGGGTGTGATCATTTTTATGGGTGTTATCCTCAAGATTGTCGTAAAAAACTATGTCTTTCCTAAGCTTTTCTTTTGATCATACTAATCCTAAGGTTGAGCAATTGATGTGGAATGGTTTTCCTAATTTACCTATTATTTTGTGTCCTTGGAATGTACCATGATTATAGGAAGGTATATAAAAAGAAACAAGAAAAAAAATGTCATCTTCTTTGTTATCTTAGCATTACAAAATTCCATATTATAATTTAACATATGTTAAACTTTCTTTTACATAAAAAAATACAAATAAATAATTTAAACAAAATATTTTGATAGATTTATATCTACCTAAAAATAACAATGACAATTTATTATTATATAATTTTTAATTTAAAATACTCTTTAAAAAAATGAAAAATTAATAAAATTTAAACCTTCTTTAGAATAAATAATATGTCAAATAAAGATTTCAAGTTGGCTCAAGATTTAAAACACATTGTTTTAGAAAATAAATCAACTCACTTACATATTTAAAAGTGCATTTGAATTGTCAAAGGTTTATTTTACTAAGGGAAAATCAATTGTAAATGAGAACAATTATTTGTGGCAAAAAATAGAGCCTACCCAATACACTTGAAAGTACACAATTATTTATAAGTACACTTGAATTTTCAAACTGAACTTAATAATATATTTTATTTTATAATTCTTATATTTTACATTTTAATCACGCCCAAGACATCTAGCTTATTGCTTGAATCAACAATAGGGCTTGTTTATTTTATAGTTTATTACATTGTGGCTAAAAATAGAAGCTATCCAAAGGATATATTATTGAAATATATCTATGATTAATGAAAATATATAGATTATTACATTGTGTCTAAAAATAGAAGCTACCCAAAAACAAAATTATTGAAATCAATCTATGATCAATAGAAATATATAGATTATTACATTGTTTCTAAAAATAAAGAATACCCAAAGAATAGATTATTGAAATCAATCTATAATCAACGAAAATATATAGGTGGGACTATCCATGATTGAATGGAAATATATCTGCTAATACTATTTAGGAGAGAATATCATTTCTGGCATGGAGGGTGACTTTGAGGCCATGCTTCATGAATAGAGATATCCCAAGCTTAGGCTTCACTTGATGACCAGCCTCAACTTTTACTCGATAACGTGCAAGAATATTGGCAACTATGCATTTCATATTCACATAGGCCAGGTCTATACCAGGGCATATCCTTGGACCTGCAATAAACACGGGATACTTATAATCGCTCTGGTTCACACACACCCCCTCTTTACTGATCCATCTCTCAGGCTTGAATTCAAGGGTATCCTTCCCCCATATGCTTTCCATTCTATTAGTGGCGTAAAAGAATACCAGACACTTTGTGCCTTTCTTAACATGAGTTCCATCCGGTAGAACGTTGTCAATTGTTGGTTCTCTGAAAACCGCAGGAATGGGAGGGTAAAGCCTCATAGATTCAGACAAAGCAGCCTGCAAATAGTTCATGTTTCTCAATTCTTCCCGACCAAAAGTCCCCATCTTACAAATGTTGAGAAGGAGGGCGTCCTTGATCTCTTTCCAATTTGATGAAATTGGATAATATGTCTCCCTGCAATTCATTACCTTCCTCCAGCTCTTAACTCTAGCCTTCACCAGCTCTGCTACAGAGTCTTCTACTATTGCTTCAGCTTCTCTCGACCTCTTCTCAAAACCCACGTTGAAAAATCTCATCAACTTCCATATAAATGAAGGGCAGAGAAAACGGTAAACGCAGCATTCAGTAGCTTCATCAAAGGCCAAAGCAAAAGTTCTACTTCCTGTTTCCTTCCCAAAAATAGCCATAAAGAAATTATCCGTAGTGAACTCAAGGAGAACATGTTGCAGATCAACCGAGGCTTTTTTCTCTTTTGCTTCTTCAAGAAATGGCAAAAGTTTCTGCTGCAGAGCTTTCTGCAACAGACTTAAATTTCTGTCTTTAAATGTGCTGCTGCTTACTGCCATTACTGTTGGCTTTCTTTGGCGCTTCCACAGTTGATCATCTGAAGTAAATATACCATCGCCAAATGTGTGAAAAAATACTTCTTTGAAATTGGGTCCTTTAGGGAAATTGCTAAAATTCTCCTTCAGAATATACTCTACATTATTGGGACTAAATGTGACTACTTGGAACAGATTGCTTCTCAAGAGCCAGGGGCCTCTAACTATGAAAGTCCCACCATGCTCAAGTACCAATTTGCACCCGTCCTCAAATATATTGCTTGAATGCCACACCATCCATGGTATCATACCTACTACTGGCCAATTTAGCGGTCCTTTCCTGAAACATATTCCCAAAATGCTCAGGAAAATCACTACCACTGTGGCCACTGTACTCATGCAACTTCATCCATAACTTGGTTATCTTTATTCAAATCTAATGCAGAATAAACACCAAACAAATCATATTTGTAAGAAGAGACTTTAATGAAGCCACCAATAACAGTTTGGCTATTTATTGAGAAAAAACAGTTTTACCAAACCACTGTGCAATACAGAGGAGCTGAATAAATTCATTTGGTAGGTTGCCTTCCTGAAATCGGTAGTCTAGCCTATTGCTACAGACGGTTCTCTAAAAGTCGAAGTCAGAAAATCTGTGTTACAAAATCAATGAAACATTTAAGATGGTGGATTAATTCATGTTAATGGGTTTCTGTAAATATGTAATCACTCTGTAGGCAACTTTATATATTTTTTATAATTTTTTTTTTATGTGAAACAATTGTTAATAAGTACCCTGCATATTATGCTAAATTGTCACAAAATTTTCAAGAGAACAATAATAATTTGAATTAAAGAGTACCCTACATTTTACATGCTTAAAAAAATTGAGAGTAAAAAATATTATTTTTATATGAAAGCCACATTCCTTGAGTTTATGTGAGTGTTGAGATATTGGTGTGTTAATTCACATACAAACAATTTTGCATTGAAAAGAATGTTAGGATTTTAGAGAGCTTGTATCATGTCAAAGTTTGATTATAGACAATACAATAGTAGTTGGAAGCATTTGCAATAAAATGAGGTGGGAATTAAACTTTACAGTATGGCTTGGAGGTGTCTTGAATCTTGGTGAAGCTATGGTAGAAACCGAATTATTTTTTGTTGTGTTATGATTATTACATCAAGGTAGGTAGTAATATATTCCTTAAGTATGTTTTGTAATGTTGGAACATGTGCAACATTGTTGTAGTGCATGCAACAAGGAATATGATAGGTAAATGTTTCAAAATGCGCTCTGGAGTTCTGTAACTTATAAGAGTGTTATGTCTACTACCATAAGTCATGAAAATGGTCTTGATAATGAATGGAAGAAAGGTATGAAGAAGTTGTTCCTAAAATAATCTTAGAGGAGAGTGTTGTGTAAATTATATATCTTTACAATTATGAAAAGGAGAAAAATATATAAAACATAAGTAAAGTCATAACAAAATACAAGTGTACTTGGGAAAAAGCCTTCCAAGAGAAAATCCCCACACTCTAAATTATTCAATGTATAATTTGCTAATCTAAACATAGCTACATTACACTTGCAAAGAAATCATTTATAAGAGTATCACTAACTAGAGATCTTGAGTAATTTTGATAGTATAACAGTACCTATAAAATCACTAATTAATAACTTCGTGTAAAGCATCCTATAAATAGGTGAACTAGTACATGAAACTATCAAATTTTAATTACAAAACCATGATATTAGAAAACCCCAAAAAGTGGTTCCTAGATACCTAGTTAAAAAACAAACACTCAAATCCCAAGATGACTTCATAGGCTATAAATAATACTTTTCTTTCACTTTTCATAAGTTTTTTATAACCCACTCACCAACTTGGGCATTCCATTTTGGCTTCGTTTTCTTCATTTAGAAAATCTCATAAATTGGTCAGCAAGTGCAACTCCCTCTTATATCTCTTTTCTATATGTGAATTTATTTTTACATTTCTAATGTAGGAGGTCCAACTTCTATATTCCATATTTTTTTATCTAGGAGAGCATTGGGGCCCTTTTTAAATTGTAGATTTCAAAAATATCTATATAATAGGCATCCCTAGAAATAATATTGAACAACTCAATTTTTTTGTTTTCTTCAAAAATAAAATTATATAGCCTAAAAGTTGAATTTTTATATTTCATAGTTCAAAAATGGCATTCTTCATAAACTCAACATTACAAGAAAGGTTATACTTTGCTCCAAATAATGATGTGGATGTGAACGGCGAAGGGCAAGAAGCAGCAACAGGGGTCATTTTTGAAAATCTCTGAAGTTGCAGATGTAGACAAGGATGATCCGTCGGATGGAGGCTTGGAGTGGCCGTTGTTTTCTCTGGCGGAGCTTGTTGAGAAGTGGAGGCGTTTGTGGGTGTTGGGTCAGGCATTGTCATTGGTGGAAGATAGATGGTTGGCTCCTGCAGGAAGGGTTGCTAGTGTTGAAGACAAGGAGGACATTGTTGGTGCTTGCCATCTTGTTTGGATCAGATTTGGAGAATGTTTTTCTTTGCCTATAGTGACTAGAGATGGTTCTCTGGCTTTTACTTTGTTGGATGCTTTCTTTGTGTCTCCCCTGTCGGTGCTCTTCAGTGGTGCTACAGGTGGGGAATCATTTAATGCACTAGGATGGGGTTTTGTTGTTGTGGCTTTAGATGGACGAAGGAGGGTAAATCTGTTGCCCTCTGTGATTTCTAGTGTTGGGTGATTGTCCCTTCCGTTTTGATTTTCCCTGTAGGGTGTGTGGGGTTGCATGGGCTTCCTTGGAGTTTCTGGGTTGAAGAAGGGGCTTATTTCTAGTTCTGCTCAGGGTAGTAGGATGGCATGGGGGCTTTATTTGTTGTCCCTTTCTTCTTCTCACTTCTTCTGGGGTGTTCATTGCTTCTGTGCATTCACTGGTTGGAGGCTTGACGGTTTAGATGAGGTTTCCTTTTGGTTGGGAGTGTGGTGTTGTTGGGGCTTCCTTGGAGTTTCTAGGTTGAAGAAGGGGTCTATTTCTGGTTCTGCTCAGTGTAGTAGGATGGCTTGGGGGCTTTATTTGTTGGACCTTTCTTCTTCTCATTTTTTTTGGGGTGCTCTTTGCTTCTACGCTTCCTCTATTTGGTGGCTCTCTTCTAGGGGTTTTGCTGGCATGGATGTGGTTTCCAAATGGCTAGTGGATTTCTTTGCCTATTATCTTTGTTTGGAGACTGTTTTGGGTTGTTGGCCCATTTGGTGGAGTGGTAGCGTCACTCAAATCTGGGTATTTTCTTCCGTGTGCTCTGCTGGGTTTTGTGTGGACCTGCACTGGCATCTCCAAGATTTTTTCAGGATGAGAGAAGGTGTATTTCCTAATCCCTTGCTCATGGTGAGGCCCCCGTGTACCTTGTTGCTCTTTGTTGGTGTATGGGAGTTGGTGTTTTGGTTGGACCTCCTTGTGGGGTTGGAGTTGGTGTTGTATCAGCTTTGTTCTGTGATGAAGGTTTTGAGGGTTGGGTGGATTTTAGAGATAATTTTGAAAACCCAATTGTTACTACTATTGTTGCTTGCTTTGGTTCTCCTCCTTACTGTAGTCCCTTCTTTCTCTTGGAATACTAGGTCTTCAATTGAGGTGAATACCTCTCCTTTGGAGGTGGAGTCCTCTCCCTCTTGGGTTGAGGTGTATTCTATGGTTGAAGGCCTCTTTCAGATTTTCCCATTGAGGGGGTTCCCATTTCTATTGTGGTGGAATGGTGTTATGTAGGAGTGCTTTGACTGCGGTGGTTTGGATGAGCTGGATTTTGTCTCCTATAGAGGTAGAGAGAGCAACTAGTTTTTATGGAACACATTTGGAGCCTTGCATTCTTGGAATGACCTCTCCTATAGAGGGGGAGATGGTATGTTGATGGGAAAGAACCTTTTGTATACTTTTGGGGCCTGCTAATGTAGACCTATGTCTTAGTTGTTTCTGCTAGTGGTTTGGAGAGACTAATTTACTTGAGTGACTAGTTGTTGTAGGCTTCTCTCTTGGGTTTTTGGTCCTTGCCAAAAACTGGTTGTCTTGGGTTATTGGTCCAATCATGATGCAGGAGCATCCAAGGTGTAAGAGCAATCTTGCATCACCCAAAAAAAAAATGTTGTTACTTTTCAATAAGGGCTAAATTTGGTAGGGTTACTATTTTTGTAAGTTTGCATTTATGCATAGTTGGACACAAAATTTGACACAAACCTCTAGAATGGTAAATTGATGCCAATGGTGAAGAAATCACTTCAATACCATTTGTCATTTGAGAGATATTAAATTTTTTTCAAAATCCTAGTAAAATCTTCAGGGTCAATTTTGAAGCACTTAGAGGCTCCAGATGGGCCTGAAAAGTGGTGGAAAATGAAAGTGTATGGCCTTTAGGCCCTACTTTCTAGCACAAAATTTCCCAAGCCATTTCCGAAAAGGTATTATAATAGAAAATCCGATGGTCAGATTAAAAGTTATGACCCCGCGAAGTTGTAATACCAAAATTGATAAAATTTCAAAATATCTTCCTGAGGAAGTTACACTTTCCAGAAGTTTCTAATGTGGTTACACCTTCCAAAATAAAAGGATGTAAAGGGGGACTATAGAGAGGAAGCGTGAGTAGCGTAGATGGTGGCTTTAAGTTGCAGATTTGTAGATTTATGTGATCAGAAAGCCCATGTGATGGCAAATATAATGTTGTAATTTCATTTTCAGTGATAATAGAAAATATTTGCTTTCCTTCTTGCATTAGTTTGTTCCATTATTTGTTGTTTCTGTGATTTTTAGATTGTAAGGGGAGTACCCTTCATCACATCAAAACCAATGGGTTCTAGATCTATGTAATATCTAGGTTCTTTGTTGGGCAGCTAGGTTAGGCTGTTGGTTTGTCTTTGTTTTGTTGTGGGGATTTTTTGACTTTTCTTCTGGCAGCTTGACCATCCTTGGTTGGGTTTCAGGTCCCTTCAAAACCTGATGGTTTCGGGTCCATTCAAAACCTATTGTAAATGGTTTCGAGTCCATTCAAAACCTATTTTTTCTCTTTTTCAAAAACATTACAAGAAAGGTTGGTACACATTTCAAGAATTCTCTGACTTATCAAAAACTTTACAATCAAAAAGGGAGTATCAATACTTTTAGACTAATTCCTAGGGGTTAAGGGGCTCATAGAATCTAAGCCCCACCTAAAAATTTATATGCTCACTATCATTGTCAATGCATTTGCAATATTTCATAAAGTGTCAAATATACCTAGCATCACCCTATCATTCTCTATTATGGCTTGAACAAAATGGTACTAGACATCAATATCTATTTTCCTCAATGAAGGTTGGGTTCTTTGCTAGACATATTGGATTGACTAGATCACATTGAACTATAATAGCTCTTGGACTCAACCTTGCATATGAATACAATCACTTAAGTTAAATTTCTTCTTCATAAGTATGAGTAGACACCATGTGCTCTACTTTTATAGTGGAAAAATCAACCACAACCTCTCACTTTCTCATCAAACTAATAGCACAAAAAAACATAGTGAAAATGTAGGTAGTAGTGGATCTCTTGCTATCAGCATCCCCGTGTGATCCCACAATAGTGGTTTACAATTTTTGGCCAAACTGGACACTGAAATTATTATTTTTAACTAAATCTTCACATTCAGGCACTTATAGCGGCTAAACCGTGAGGAATTTGAAGATGATGCAAACTAGAGACTCCTCACATTTTGTTTGTAGATTCTAAAAATATTTTTTTCAAAATTTTTGGAATCAGATTGTACTTTTTTTTCATCTCCTACGAAAGCTATTTTTTTTCAAAAAATAACATTTTTAAAAAGTGACACACACCGTATAATGTATAACTTTTTTTCCATGAAGGATAAAAATCTAATTCTTTCAAATTTAGATTTTTAACTCTGATATCTAGTGCTTCCACTTGGTTAGATAGTTTTTTATTGAATATTTTTTCTTTAATCAAGTTTTGAAGTCAAACCAATTACAATTCAGACATAGCGCGACCGTATAATGCATAACTTTTTTTGTATAAATCGAAATTCAATTTTATTTTATTTGTTGGATGAAGGCCTTCAATATCTGAAGTACTCATATTTTTCAAATATTTTTTTTGATAATATGCTATTTTTCCACATGTGCAGAACAAAGACCTTCATTTTTTATGAAAAACCTATGTTTAATAAAACTAAAAAACAAATACATAATGAAACCAAAACATATTAAAATTATATTCATTGGATAGCTCGTTCCAAGGACTACCTAATTCTAGTTGGGTTTCTGAAGAATTCTCCATTTTCATCCTCAAACCAACCTTCGAAGCATAAAAAAATAGGTTTTTTTGTGTCTGAGGGGGAGAATCAGGGTTTAGGGGGGTTCGAACGAACCACCCTGGTTACATGTATTTTGATTGTTTTTTGAGTGGCAAAAGCATTGAATGGGTTCACTTGAATCCTAGTTCAACCGAACCCATTTTTGGTTCATGAGAACCTTCAAGTTTGTACAAACCCCCAAAATCAAAAAAATTGCCATGGGGTAGTTTTTTCTCAATTTTCCTTCCTCCATCAAATTGTAAACCACTATTGTGGCTTCACCCCCCCACACCAATTAGAATAAAAATTTCCATGAATGCTAAATGAATTTTGGTCCCTTATATATTTACCTTGATAAAATGAGTACTCATAGGTACCTAATAAATACCTAAAGATTGGGTCTCCATTATATCCTAGTGTACATGTCTATGATTATACATTAAATGGGTAAGGAATTCCATTTCTTGTGTAATGTATGGTCTTGTATAGATAAAAACATACATTAAGCTCCCAAAAATACTAGCATAAGGTACTCTAGCCATATCCTCTATCTCACTATGTGAAATAAGGCACTATTCAATTGATAACTTAGTCCCCACTAAAATAAGAACACACAAAGGTCTACAATATGACACAAAGAACTTTTATGACACTAAATTTACATACTTACACTAGCTTAATCAAATATTTTTATTAGCTCCATCTCTTTTGATCTCCATCCCTAGGATAAACCTAGTTACACCTAACTCTATCATCTCAAACTATGCTAAAACTTGATACTTTAATTCATGAGTCATATTATCCCTATTACTAAAAAGTAACATATATCATCATCATATAATGCAATCATAAGGAAGTGATCATCTATCTTATAATAGATACAATGATTCAAATTGGACCTCAAAAATATTAATCCCAACAAAAATATATCAAATTTTTGGTACCACATCATAGGAGATTACTTAAGTCCATACACATATTTTACAACATAGAAACCAAATTATTTTTACCTTTTTCAATATAGTGCTCTAGCTAGGATATATCAATCTCTCCCTCTAAATCACTAAGAAGGAAAATTTTCTTCTTGTCCATCTACTCAACCTCATAATCAAATGCTATTACAAAAGATAATAGAACTTGAATGAATGCCCACTTATAAACTAGGGAGAAAATCTAACCATAAATAACACTTCGTAACTGAAACATGGAAAAATAGGTTTTATCAAAATGTGGAATGGGGAAAATGGGGGTTTTGAACCTATCTTTCCTTTATTTCATTAGGAAAAGAGATCCCCACAAAGAATTAACTTACAACCCTTAGGTGAGCCAACTCAATGGGGGAAGTTGTTGGTTTCCTTATGATTGAGGACAAGGGTATCAACCTGAATAACACTTTTGGGAGAAAAAATAAAAATAGTAAATCACCACAATTATGCAAGCTAACACTTGGATCTTTAATTTAAAGCATAATATAGACAAAAACAACAAATTTTTTCTTGATCATCTAGGAAGGTCTGAATATTGTGCACCTATCATAAAAATCTTGTTTCAAAGGGCTAACTGGGACTAATTTTCCTATAGGTGAATGGGTCTTTTGTTAGGGATTTCAACCAGCTTTCAGGAGCCTTTGATGTTAGTTTGTAGCTTCTTTTTGATCTAGGTTTTAGTGTTGAAAATTCAAAAATCATATTTGTAAGTGAGATTTTTTGAATTGACAAAACTTTGATAACTTTTGCAACTTTGACTTGTCATCCCACAATAATGGGTTACACTTTTTGGCCAAACTTGACATTGAAATCAACATTTTTAGAGAAAAATTCACTTTCTGACACTTATAGTAGGTAAAATATTAGGAATTTGAAAATGATGTAAACTAGTGATTTGTGAGATTTTGTCTGTAGATTTTAAATGTATTTTTTTTAAAAAAAATTGATTTTTTTTTTTTTTGCGTCTCCTTTGATAACTAGTTTTTAATAGTAAACAACATTTTAAAAAAGTGGTGTGTACTTCGACTCACATAATTTTTTTCTACAAAGGATGAAATTCTGATTCTTTTGAATTTAGGTTTGTAACACAAGTATCTAGTGCTTTCATTTTGTTTCATAGCATTTTGTTGAATATTTTTCTTTTATTTAAGTTTTGAAGTCAAAACATTTATAATTTAGACATAGGTGCACTTTGGCTCACATAACTTTTTTGGTATGTATTGAAATTCAATTTTCTTTTATTTTAGAGCAGAGGGACATCAATACCTAGTTGGTATATATTTCAAACTTCCTCAAATTTGCTTCGGCATGATTTTTTCTGGGAACTTGATGTTACGGTGAAAAATATAACAAAACTAAAAATAAAATATAAAATAAAACAAAATATATTAAATTTATAGTTAATTCCGGAAAGCGGACAAATCTCACAATCATCAACCTTGGTTTATCAATTTCCGGAAACCGTTTTCCTTTAAGCCGATAATAAAAAAATGCATAAATTTTTTAGGAGATGGTGGAGGAAGGAGTGGAAAAAAAGGAGTTCCATTTAAGAGCCTTCATTAAGGAGGGTTTGTTCAGGCCCTTACATACTAGAGGTTCATTTAAGGTTCATTCGAAGGGGGGGTTCATTAGAAGGGGGGTGGTTCATTCAAACCTCCTTCATTAGAAGGGATAAACCATTTTAAATTTTTTGATGGGCATTTCTAATTTTTCTTCATTTGAAAAATTGTAACCCACTATTGTGGGTTTACCCACAAATTTTCCAACTTTGACAAATTTTCCAACTTTGCTCTTCAAGAGATCTTCAATCCTTCTTCAACCTAAGATATACGACACAAACACGAGGAAAAAAATGTTTTTTTTTGGTGAATGGGGGTTTGCCTTGGTCAAACCCATTTTGGTAGTTAAACCTTGACATGAAATAATACAACATGAAAGGAATGATGAATGAACAATATAGTGTTGCAACTCACCAAACCCTTGAATAAACCTTTGGAAATATAAAATCTTGATCTTGATCTTGCATGAAATGGATTCAATGGATTTGGATCTTGATGCTTGAAATATGACTTGAATTCTTGACTCAAATCTTTGAAACAGGTACATCATAATGTTAGCTCCAAAAATATGCATGATGATAGATAACTTTGACATGATGCTTGAGATCTTGAATGTTGCAACAAAATTCTTGAGGAATCTACTCTTGAATTCTCTTTACAATAATATTTTCTCTTGTTAAGGGGTATGTGCAGGATCATCATGGAAAAAAAAGACCCTTAAGTGGTGAAAAAATCAGAAAAATCAAAGTTAGGCAACTAGACGTAAAAAATTGAATCTTATCTATATTATTTCAAAAATATGTAAGAATATAATTTGTAGAAAATTGAATGTAGTTTCTAAACTACTAGGTTTATTTTAAAAAAAATCTATTTAGTGAAAATTTGAAATTTCAATGCAGTAGTAATTTAATTTCAGGGAAAAAATAAGAAGTAGGTGTCTGTCTGACCACCCTAACCACAATAAAATGATAATATTCTTTTATAATATTTTATATATAAGTAGAGGATTCATGTCTGAATGTGATGCATATTTTTTTGTAATTTTTTTCCAAGTAAATAATTAATTATGATTTTTTTATTACAACTTTTTAAAAATATAAAAACTTATATGTCTAACCACCTTAACTTGGTCAAAACTTCATGAAATTCATTTTTTCTTTTTAATCCTATAGTATTTGAAGCATAGAATGTGACACATATTTCGGATTCAAAAAATGTGATACTGTTTGAAAGCTATAGATGTTTTTCAATCAACCTATCAATCAGGACTTTAGTTGTAATTCAAGTAGAAAATGAATAATAATTATTTATTAAATTCAAAGTAAAGCATAATTTATATTGGTAGAAAGCTAAGAATCTCCTTTAAAAACCCTTCTTGTTTCATCAATTTTGGGTAAAAAAAAATTCGTTAGCCACATACCCTACACATACCCATCATATCACCACTTTTTGGCCCACCATGATCCTGCACATACCCTAAGTTCACCTCTTGCTAGATGTTTTGTATTTGAACATAGCACCATTCTAGCATTCTTAAAATTTGGAGACTAGGGGTAGCATATAGTTTTATCGTTTACTTGCATGAAAGTAACTATAAAGTTGTGATGTGGGTATGTGCAGGATCATGATGGGCCAAAAGTGGTGATATGATGGGTATGTGTAGGGTATGTGGTGTGTGACTTTTTACCCAAAATTGATGATGAAATGAAAAGGGTTTTAAAGGAGATTCTTAGCTTTCCACCAATATAGAGTATACTTACTGAATAAATCGTATTGACTAATTTTCTAATAAAGAATCTGATTGATGAGGGTGACATCTGTAAACCCAGTATCTGACCACGAATCAAAGCTTATGTGTCACATTTCTCCTTATCTAGGTTAAAAAGGCAGGTTATGAAGTTCCTGGGTGAGGTGATTAAATGAGTTTTATATTTTTTAAAATTCCAATAAATAAAAATTCATAATTAATTGTTACTTGAAAAAATGCAAAAAAAACTATGCATCAAGAACAGAGTCCTCTACTTATATCTAAAATCTTATAAAAAAATATTATTATTTTATTGTGGTTAGGGTGGTTAGACAAACACCTACTTATTTTTTCCTTGAAATTTAAGTACTACTACATTGAAATTTCAAATTTTCAACACATAATATTTTTTTTCTTTAAATAAGCCTAGTAGTTAAGAAACTACATTCAATTTGATATAGATTCTATTCTTACATTTTTTTAAAATAATATAGATAACTTATTCAAGTTTTTATGTCAAGTTTCCTAACTTTGTTTTTTTTTAATTTTTCGCCACTTAAGGGCCTGTTTTTTCCATAATGATCCTGCACATACCCATGTCTCTAGCCTATTTTACTTTTTAAAAGTCCTATAGGGGTCAGGATTGACTAGATGTGGAACAGTATGCAAGATATTATTTTTTCTGGTTGTGTTTTCTTGAACTTGGTGGTGGGAAGGTGGGCCTTTCAATTCATGACCTAGTAGATGATAATATGTTTAAGTGAGACATGGCTATGACTGTTTATGGTGTTTTTTTTAGCCCTATTTTACAATACCATTCTTAGTTCATTGGAGAAATGCCTCCAACATTTTCCAAATTAGTGAGTCTGAAAGGATTGTACATAGCTATTCTCTTTGATACTTATTTCTACAATACAAGGATATTATAAAATTAAAATATTATCAAACAGAGAAATAGTTTAATTGTATCTATATGCTTTTCATGGTTGATATAGTTTGGCATCTAGAAACAATTTTAACATGGTAAAATACCATATTTTCTTGGAAACTTGGACTCACTAGAAATATTGTGAGATAACCTACCTCCTCTATAAATTTCAAGCTATTAGATATTAGATCCTATTCTCCTCCTTAATGGGAAGATAAATCCAATAAAATAGCATAGCAATCTAAGTGTAATGTTTCTCTCATTTGTGTAAAATTTACCATAGTGGATGACTCTGAGAAGGTTGGGGTTGAATGATTTTTCTTATAGGATGCTTCAAGGAACTTCTATGAATGGACCAATTCCTTCAAATCTTTCAAATTAAAATTAATAATATACATGTAAGAACATGTATTGTTCTCATGGTTTTATTTTAAAAAAGAGGAGTATGAGAACTACTAGCATGGTACCTATCTCTGTTGAAATCTTATGTATTTTGAATTATTAAATCTTTGTTTACACCTACGAATTTAATTTTTTACTTTCGTTTCATAGAATGTCTTTGCATATATGTTGATTAGTGATTCAATTTCAATCGTATTTACATTTTAGACATTCACAGGAAGATAAGTGAGATAACTCAAGGTGGTTCTTCTTTGACCTTCATATTGTTTCTGAACAATCTGAAAGAATTCTAAGTGGAAGAATTTTTCTTCGAATCCTTTTTTTTTTGGAGTATATATATAATTTATATTTATGATGTTTATACAAGTATGTGCCTTATCATAACTAGGTTGGTTGTAGGGTTCTAAGAAACAACATCACTATAGAAATTCCAATAGGCATTAAGCTAAACAAGTTGGAATCTTTGTAAGTAAATCCTACATACTTGAATTGACTAGTATTAAAATTCACCACCATGTTAAAATATTTTATTAGATCCAAGATTCACTTTTTCCATTTGTATCTATCTTCAAGCATCAAGTAGTTTACAAAGTTTAGACATGCCAATAAATATTCAATCTTCTTTGTGAGCATATATGATAGCTGTATTGAGAATTGTTTGTAGTGTTGATTTGATGGTTTGGGAGGATCTTTTGTTTTTAATAAACAAATGCTTTTCCCTATTTGATTTTTTTAAGGAGGATTTTAGCATGTGATTTCAAAATTTAGGCATATATTTACATCTTTTCTACCCATTTTCCTTTTTCTCGCTTTATCATATTTGTCATGTTTATTTGGTTGTATTTATTCAAAACTATTGTTTGTATCATGTAGATGAATAA
>VDFB02188033.1:0-37378 GCA_007258455.2 Sequoia sempervirens | reverse complement strand
TGGAGGATGCTTTTTGCTCGTGAATTAGTGATTGAACTGTGGATTCCTTCTGGGTTTTTCATGAGCTTCACGGTGATGTGTTTTTCTTGGCATTCCGAGCACTTTCATGAATTTACTATTTTTAGTAAATTCTATTTCTGGCAGTGGTCCTGTTGGCTTCGGCACGGTTGGCTCTCATCTTCAGTCAGTCCAGTTGGTTTGATCAATCTTGACCTTGGGAAGCATTTTTGGTGAGATTTGTCGAGTTGATTTAAAATGTTATATTTTAAAGTTATATTTTAATATTGTGACCCCTTGGTCTAGTGAAACAACTTTAAGTTGTTCTTAAAAGGGGGACTTTGAGGGATGGCGCCTCATGGAGATATTTCATTATTTTTATAAGGTTCAAAAATCAATACTTGGAAATGGACGCCCATCTTGAGGAGGAGGTTATTTCTAAATTAAAGTTAAATTTGTCTTGAGGAAAAGGGACGCCATCTTTGGAGGGAAAAAGAGATATTTCAAATTTGAAAAGTTAGGGTTTCTAGAAGCTTCTGGGGAGTCTTCACAAGTTATAAAAGAAGGTCTTAGGTCTTTATTTGGATTATTTGATATCTTGAGTAATGTTATGCTGCTGAAATGGTGTTGGACTACTTCGAGGAATGAATGCCTCCTAGCTTGGCTCAACTTCGTGCTTGTGAGATAGCACCTAGTGGAGAGGTTTGCTTGTTTTGAGTGAATTTTGTAGTGAGGATTGCATTGTTGTTGAGTTAATGCTCTGTAGTTTAGTTATTTGCATTTTCATATCATTTTCTGGAGTTGCTGAATGTTGCATCAGATTGTTGTTTTTATTTATAAGTTGAAAAATACAAAAAGAATCATTCTGGGTATTGTCATTTTGTCTCTTTGGCAAGGGCGCCCCTGTTCACCAATTTGCAGATTTTTTAAAGAAGAATTGAATTTTATCTTAAGGAATCGCCCCTCCTTGAGGGCTGTACCATCTGGAGTTGTCTTGGGATTTGTGTCAGAAAATATTAAAGGATTTTTGTAGGGGTTTTTCTGTCCAAGCTTGGTCGCCATCCTTCTAAGGGTGCTTTGCATTTGATTTCACGTCAATAGGGTTAGAAATGAGTGAGTTATGAGCATTTTGATAGGAGTCTATGTTGCTGGTTTGTCATATCAGACTTGAGAAAATTGTGTATGAGTGAAGGGTGGGTGTTAGGAATTCATATTTGATCTAGTGGATGACTTATTTACTATTGCAGCATTTTGTGGAGCTCTAATCCTTGATCTTGCAGACATTCTTCAATATATTGTAAGCTACACAGTAGTACTGTCAGCATCTCTTCTAATCTTGTTTTCATGCTTTGTAATTGCCCACTGAATAAGTGGAAGAGCTGGCTTGCCGCTTGTTTACTTGAATTGCATTGTAATATCTTACATCTCTGCCCTATGGTAGCTCCATTCCCACTCCGGGTTTGAAAGCACATTCTGGGTGTTGAGTTTACTTTCAGCATATTTAGTGATAGGGATCCTCTGACCATATGATAGTCCACCTTGGACACATTCTTGGTTAGAGTTTCTTGTTCTGAAATGCATAAGATCCTCTGACCATATGCATGCCGTCACCTGGCGCATTCTTGGTTAGGGTTATTTCAGTTTGTGCATTGCATTGAGATCCTTTGACCACATGCTAACACCTTGCCCATCTCAGGATCTTGGTGTACATCCTTGGTTAGAGTTGAATTCTGCATTGTTTAGTTATTTGCTAACCCTACCGGGTGCATGGTGTTTGTAATCGTATTGCAAAAAAAATTAAAAAAAATTGGCTCGGAATATTTCAATAATACATAGTATTTCCATCATGATGGGATAGTGTACTCTTTTTGTATTCATATCTAATAAAAACACTTCTCCAATGCTTTACATACTCATTTGATACTATATTTTGCATAAAACAAAGGAACTTAAGCATTTTTTAAGTTGCTAGATTTTCGTTAGTTTTTGTCGAGTTGCCAAGTTTTAGACAAATTTGAGTCTTCTAAGTTTTTACCAAGTCTAAGTTTGTGAAAAATGCTATAATACCGTCTAAATGATAGGTATATACTATCTAGAAAGCTTCATTCCATTTATAATCAATAACATAAAATCAAGAATTGAGGAAGATGATAGGGCTACACATTAGAAAGCAGAAATTCAATCCAATCTGTAACTATTATATATATATATATATATATATTATAGGCTTGGTTTTATGATAGATAAATACTATTTAGGAGGCTTCATTCAATGCATGTCATTCAAAAATGTAATGTCCCCTTTTCTGATCCATTCCAAAATTCTTGGAAACTCCAATTTTCTTGGAAAAATCAACTTTTTCAAAAAGAAATTCTGACAATAGTAGTAAGCTCTTGGAGCCAAGATGAGTACAATGGTACTTTCTGTATACATAGTATTTCCATCATGATGGGATAGTGTACTCTTTTTGTATTCATATCTAATAAAAAACACTTCCCCAATGCTTTACACACTCATTTGATACATTTTGAAACTATATTTTGCAATAAAAAAAGGAACTTAAACATTTTTTAAGTTAGATTGTCGTAAGTTTTTGTCAAGTTGCCAAGTTTGAGACAAATTTGAGTCTTCTAAGTTTTTACCAAGTCTAAGTTCGCGAAAAATGCTATAATACTGTCTAAATGATAGGTATATACTATCTAGAAAGCTTCATTCCATATATAATCAATAACATAAAATCAAGAATTAAGGGAGATGATAGGGCTACAATCATTAGAAAGCAGAAACTCAATCCAATTTGTAACTATTATATATATATTATAGGCTTGGTTTTATGATAGATAAATACTATTTAGGAGGCTTCATTCAATGCATGCCGTTCAAAAATGTAATGTCCCCTTTTTTGATCCTTTCCAACATTCTAGGAGCACTCCACACTTCTTGGAGAAGTTCGTCATCTTGGGAGAACACCAACTTTCATATAGACTGATAACTTATGCATTTAAGATATTGGTGGCATGGTTAGAATTCATATTTTGGGCTATTTTATTATTTTTTGTAATGTTGGTGGTTGTGGAAAATAATTAAATAATTAAATGGTTAAATATTAAAGTTGTTGAAAAAGTAAAATTAAATAACTTATATTTAATTATTTAAAAAGGTGTTTTAAGTGTGTAGATAAAGTGTCGCTAGGCTCAAGGTAATGAAAAGTGGTCATAAGGACACTTCATATTATTTTATTAATGAAAACGTTTTTTTGAGAAAAAAAAAAAACAAAAAACAAAAAAAAGCTTTCTTGAAAAAGAAAAAATATTTTTTCAAAGGAGGTTGGGTCTTGAGAAGAAGGGTTCATTAGTTATTTTTCATTTCCATATGCTCAAAGCAAGAATGTGAATTCTTCATATTTCTTGATGACAAAAACCCTCTAGGAATACCAGCTTCAGGGATGAAAACCCTCCTAGCTGGATATGATGATTTCATCTTGAGATCACATTTGTGTTGCAAGTGAAGTTTGGTCCAATTGGTGTTGAAGATGGAGATTTTTGATGTGTTTTAATAGGGGTTTGTTGCTTATTTTTCTCGGTAATATTTGAGTTTTTAGATGTGTTGTACCCAAAACCAAAATTTTTGCTTCACTAAGGCATTTTGCTTAATTGAGTCTTAACCTTGTTAAAGTGATGTCAGAAGGTCATTTTTGGGCTTTTTAAATATGGAGTTGGTGTCAGTGTCATGTCAGTCGGTTACTGAAGAAATTCAAGAAAAATGAAGATCTGAAGGAAAATTGTCAAAATTTTCTCTCTCTGGAGAGGGGAGCACATTTTGAAAAGGGCGCCCTATCTTTTAGGGGCTCAGATCCTGTTTTTAGGGTTTGTCACCTCCAGCAGGCATTTTTCCGGCATCACGTCAGCTTCGCAACGGGCTATCAAGCTTGTCAAACGGGCCTGTTTCGTGCAAGTTACAGAAGATATAGCGCAAAACGAGAGGAAATCGAGAATTGGCTAACACTGAAGAAAAGCACAGCTTTTGGAAAAGGGGCCCATCTTTTTGAGGTGTTAAATGAAGGATTTTGACTAAATGCCACCTAAGATGTTTATCTCACATTTGTTCGAGCTTCGCGATGCATCCGTCAGTGGGTGAATCTGAGTTGCAGAAGTGCCTGAACCAGAGGTCAAACGTGGGGTCAAATCTTAGTCAGAATATCAAGGAAAAAGCAAAAGAGCACATTTTCAGAAAGGCACCTGAGCTTTTCAAGCTTTTAATGCCTTCTTTATGATGATCTCAGATGTTCAATTTGTCCGTGTTACGTTCAGCTTTCCGTTGCCTGTCTCCGTCGATTCAGAAGATGACTCAGCAACTTGCAGTTGGAGTTTTTGTGTTATTTTGTTTAGTTCCAGAAATGGCCAAGTCTGGAGGAAAAAGAGCAACTTTTGAAAAAGGCGCCCTTGATTTTCACTCCTCAGATGATGTTTTCTGGAGAAATGTGCCTTTGTAGCTG
The DNA here is from genome assembly GCA_007258455.2 of Sequoia sempervirens. NCBI lineage: Eukaryota > Viridiplantae > Streptophyta > Pinopsida > Cupressales > Cupressaceae > Sequoia > Sequoia sempervirens. The sequence continues at coordinate 32,886 of VDFB02188033.1, read as the reverse complement.
TCGTCCAGAATGAGGTCAGCTCCACAGTGAACTTGTGATCCAATCCTGAAAATTGGTAAAACAGAAGTTATGAAGGATTTTTTTTTTCCCTTCGTACGAGATCGAGATGTCAAAATTTGACTAAGTCTGAAGAAAAGCGCAGCTTTTGAAAAGGGCGCTTGGATTTTTGAGCCTTCAGATGTTAGTTTTATGGTCTGCAGTCTCAAGGTATCTTTTGATCAGTTTTTGCCCAGCTCTGCAATGCACCTGTCAGCCAGCCAATTGGTGGAGTCAGTCAGCCAGTGTCAGAGGATGAACAGAGGTTTAAATCCAAATTTTCATCAAATTTGGCTAAGTCTGGAATTCGCCTTAAGAGGTCAAAGTTGAGTTTTTGAAAGAAGTTGACTGGTGCGCCCTAACTGGAGTTCTGACTACAGTTAGACTGAACGATTTCTGGGTTGTCATCTCCAGTTCATATATTGGCATGTTGAGTGATCTTTCAGTTTGCATGTCCAGTTAACAACTTTGCATGTTGAATTAACTTGTTTGCATGTTGAGTTAACTGAAGTTTGTACTTGAAAATCAACTTGAGTTCACATGCATGGCGAATTTAGTTGAAGTTGTGAAGACTTTGTGAAGTAGGCGCCTCATTTTTGTCAATTGGAGTCTTAATTTAAGTCTTGAAAAGGGACGCCATATTTAGATTAAATTATGAATCATCAATTTTGTGAAGTATGGCGAATGTCTTCATTGTCAACTGAAGTTCCAAAAGGGTCGCCATTTTTAGAATTGAAGCATGAGTGTGAAGCTGGCGAATTCATTCACTTCTTGAATGTCAACTGAAGTCTTAAAAGGGACGCTTTAGTTCTAAATTGTGAATTTAAAGCAAGTAAAGGATGGCGAATTCACATGAGAATTGTTAACTAAAGTCAAAATCGCATGGTTTTGTCAACTGAAGATTGAAAAGGGAAAACCCTAATGCATGGCGCTTTAATTAACTTATTTTAGATACAGTTAACTAAGATGAGGTCCAATCACAAGCCAATCGCACTTTTCAAGGTTTTAGTGCTTTGTGTGAATTTCATAGATGAAAATCTATTTAATCAAACATTGGCGTCCATTATTTCTTCATCTTGAGCTCTGAAGTATTCATTCTTCTTGAGCGACTAGCAAGCTAAAGGTGCTACAGAGGTCAGAATTCAACGTTCTTCATAGCTACGGATTCAGATTGATTAAAAGGAAGAAGATTCAAGACTTTATTTTCACTTTGCATGTAGGTTTCATCAAGTTCCAGAGAAGAGATTGGCGAATTCTTCAAAAGCAGAACAAGCAAAACTTTCTATCTTCTGTCTTATTTCTTCTATTTCTCATCTTAGGTACTTTCTTCGCATGTCAAAGAAATTCAACATATTTTCAGAGTTTGATCATCTGGGTTCGCATACTTCAGTATTTGCAACAAAACCCATGTCTTAGATTTTTTCGAGAAAATCGCTCCGTAGTCTTCATTCTGAAGCTCTGTGCTTTTTTCCGAGAATTTCTTTGCATGTGGGTCTAAAACACATCTTTTCGAGAAACGAGCGATCTGGGTTGTCTTAGAATTGGATTTTGCACAAAACCCACGTTTCAGAAATTTTTTGAAAATTTCTTTCGTCATAGGCTATTTTTAGCCTTGCCCAGAGATTTTCAGTTTTCCAGAAAGTGTTCAAGTACATTCGACTTTACAGTCAAAAGTCGCCATTTTCAAAATGCAGTTCAATCTCATTGATTATAAGGCCAAATCGGCTCTTATGCATAATTTTGTCAAAACTTCAGATACAGACCTGAATCACGTTTATCCAGTGGTTAATCTGAGCAGTCTGGAAGGTGTTAGCAGCAATGCATTGAGAAATCTTGAGCGTTCCGGGTTGCTGGCAGCAGCATCTATTCCTGTTACCACTTTTGATCTCAAGTTCGTCTTGCTTGCATCAAACATTATGACTCATCTTCACGTCAAATCAGATCAGCAGATGGGAGGGTTGTTTGCAGTCTCAAGCCAAAGGATATAGAGAAATGCTTTGCTATTCCTCCTCGTTCAGATAACTTTACTGTGGTTATTGAGGCCTGTGAGAAGATATGGGATGGTGATCAACGACGTTCGCAGAGAAAGGTGGCTCAGAAATGGCTGAAAGTTCAGAAGACTAACATGCCTAAAAAGGTTGGTCGTGGTGAATTCAAGGACGAAGTTGCTGTTTTGATAACTTTGCTCAATCGAGTTACAGGTCAACAGGATGCTAGCACTTTCCGTTCATGGATGTTTTACCTAATTACTAGAATTCTTGATGGCACAGAGCATTTTGACTGGGCTATGTTGATTAGTGATTGCTTACATCAGCAGATTACTAATTTTCTCAAGTATCATGAGTTTCATATGATATCATACTTGGTTTACTTAGTTGCATTCCAAGGCAGCTACAAGTATCTGAAAACTAATGGCACTCTCGGTGTTCAACGTGTTCATGAGTATTATCCTCAGTTGGAGTTCTCTCAATCCGAGCAAGACTTCTGAGCAGTGAATGATCACTTTTCTATGAGGACAGCTAGAGATCTTGACAACGAAATGCACATTCGTATTTCTGCCGAGGCTAAATCAGCGATGGAGACTTGGGCGGATTGGTTTATCCAGTTCCCTACTTTCACATACATCCGGGTTTATGGATATGTTGGAGAGCCCCTGATGTTGCTGAGGTATCCTTCAAACAAGATCATCTTCATGGAGTTTCTCAGACAGATGCAGCATGTTCATTTCTTTCTTCGCAATCGTCATAAGACTGCGGCTAATTTTCCATTTACATTGGGAATTTTCACATGCAATGCGGCAATAGATGCCAAGCTTATGTCAACCAAGATAGAAAGGTTCAAACTCAAGACTCATACTGAGAGGCGTTCCTATGATCCTCTCGGTCATTATGCAGACAGGTTAGAGCGAGGGATTGCACATAAGCCAGCACTTGAGGATTTCTGGGCTAATTGTGAAGATGAATTCGAGGTTCGTCGTCGTCACTCTTGTAGACTCACTATTGGTCAGCTCTCTGATTACCTATCAGAAGATGTTGATGGTCTATCAGATGATGATGGAGAAGTTCTTCTCAATTCATATGTCAGAGATCAAGTTGCTTGGCAGCCACTTCGCTCACCAGATTGGTATGCTAAGGAGAATACTTCTATTGAGGAGGTTTCCAGATCGGTTATCAAGACTAGCAAGCTGTTCTTGGAGAGTAAACGGAAGCGAAAGTCAGTTCTTGTGACAGAGCCGCCAAGGGATTTCTCTTCGTTGCCTTCTACTTCTAGGTCAAGACCTCGGGTCAAAGCTATTGTGATACCTCCTGAAGGAGTTAGACTCAGTGGAAACACGGGGAAGAGAGCTATTGGTAAGAGGAAGCAGAATGTAATGTCCCCATTTTGGCCATACGCTCTTCTTTGACTGATAGCCTATTTCCGGAAATCCGTAGGTTGATCAAAAGTGAAATTAGGGTTTCCTTGCTTGGAGGTTTGTGGCATTTCTAGGTATTTACTATTTTCTAGTAAATACTAATTTTGGCAAGTGGGTTCGCTTGTCACTTTCATTAAGTCTTGCTTCCAAATTAGTTCTCGCTTTCCTTAGTTTTGAGGTAAACTTACTATTTTTGGCAAGCATATTTTAGTAAGCTCCACTTTGGCAAGGCATCATCGCTAGCTCAACTCAAGTCATCTTGTTATCCATCGCCTACTTGGCTTTGGGTTTGGTTTTCCTTGACCGAAGTTTCGACTCTTAGTCAATTTTCATGTCTTAGTTGTACCCCATGCCTAGGCTTGATGACTTCAAGTTGTTTTAAAGAAGGGGACATAAGGTCATGAGCATTTAATTATTTAATAAATGCTTTATTGTTGCAATATGAAGTGGATGTCTAAAGGAAGTTGAATGATATTTTATTATTTCAAAAAGTAAAAGGCAAAAAGGTGGCGTCCCTTTTGGAAGTTGAAGTGATTCAACTTCTTGGAATTTGAAGAGTTCTTGTTACTTCATTTGCCAACTAAAGCTTATATATTGTTGTTGTTTGAAGAGCTGATTATCCATGAATTTATGCTAATGTTATGCTGTCGAAATGACAACTTGGTTTTTACTTCGAGGGATGCTTACCTCCTAGTTTCAATCCAATTTCGTGTTTGAAATACAACACATAGTTGGTTTTCATTGCTGCTTCATCCGCACTAGCAGATTGAGCTCAACAAATAGTTTTTAATGATATTTCCAGCTTTGAAGGTTGTCGATGCAAATACAAAATGAAGTGGTTTTGCATACCGCTTTTTGTGTGAATTTAATTTGCTTGTGGGTACTTTTCCAATCCATTCTACACCCAAGGCCACCATCTTTGGAGAGTTTCAGATTTTAATTTTGAGTTGTTGATTTTTACTTGTCAAAATCGCCCCTCATGAAGGCCGTACCATTCTTGCTGCATTGGGATTCGTGTAAGAATTAAATTACAAGTTTTTGTTGCTGTTTCTTCATCTAATGTTGGGCGCCTATCTTCCAGCAGCTCATTGGTTTTCGTTTCACACAAAACGGAGGTATTTTGAGTGAGTTGTGAATATTTCTTTGAATTTCACAGTTGCTGATCAGAATTTCCAGAATTGTTATTTTACATCAGACTTGTTTAAGTTTGAATCTTCGGTCCTTTTTTCATCATTTATTGTTGATGTCTAACATGGAATCATCCAGTATCATGGTACGTTGATTCTATTGTAATTTTCATGTAATTTGCAGCTCTTTTTCCATATTGTAAGACTGTAAACAGTAGTACTGTTCCAGTCCTTTATTGCTGCAATTCTTTCTTTAATTTCACATTAGTACCCCTGGATGGTTTACCGCCAGTGTGGATAATTGGATTTGTATTACTCTTGTACCCACTCTCAAGTGGTGAATCCTCACAACTCTGTGGATGCCCGCCGCAGCAGACAAATTGTTTTAATTGTAATCTTTTCCCCCCACTGTTTGGTGGTAGTGTGGAAATGCTCTTCATGGCTGGTTATCCGCCTATTCATTTCTAGTTTCAATTCAACACTCCGTCATATGTTAGCACCTCGCCCTCAGTGGGATCTTGAGTGCACATTCTTGACGTTGAGTAGTTTCTTTCAAGTATTTTTCATTTAGCTCCTCCACCATATGACAACACCTATTCCTCATTGGGATTGAGTGTGCATTCTTGGTGTGAGTTCTTTTCAAGTTTGGTTTTCTATTTGGAGCTAACGCTAATCAAGTTGGTTAAGTGCTGGTTATGTTGTGTTACTTCATCGAAAAAATTGGTTAGCATATTTCACAGAAGCAAGTTGAGAATGTACCTGAGACTCCAGTAGAGACAGTCATTCAAGCTGAACCTCACATTGAACCTCCTAGTTCGCCTCATATGCAACCTATTGACATAGATTATGAGCCTGAGACACCAATTCAAGTAGGATCGGAGACAGCTGAACCACCACAAGTTGATACATAAGGGACAGTCTCTCCTCGAATTGAAAATATTGTTCAGTCTTGTTGGCTCAAGAGATCTTTGGGGAGACAGAGGCGAGAACCTTCGTACAACCTTGATTTATCTGAGTTCGGTGAACCTTATCAGAGAAGGTCGAACAAGAAGATCAAGAAACAGGTGCATATTGAGAAGACTCCAGAATCAGAGATCGTTATAGAAGTTGTCGTTCCTCCAGAGGGTAAGAGCCTGGATGAAGTCGAAGTTGGTGACTTTACTTTTACTAAGGCAAATCTCAGCAGGACCACTCGAGAGACAGACGTGACTCTTCTCAAAATTGTCACCAATAATCTTGAAGAACGCATCACGAAGGATGGAAAGGATAAGGCCTTACTTAAGGCTGAAAATAGTCAACTTCGTCAATATATTTTTGATCTTGTTCACGGAAATTCAAATAGAGCGCCTGTTCTTCCTCAGAATACACCTGCAGAACAACGAAAATTGGATCAGTTAGTCAGTCATGGCGGACTTTTGGATAGCTGGATTGAAAGTGTAGTTGCTGCAGGTCAACGTCTTCTTGCAGATTTGTATCAGTTGAGGAATGATGCACATAAACTTCGTCAGGGTATTCAGTTGCTTGAAGTTTCGGTTGCAGAGAATTTAGCCAAGGATCATGTTCTTGTATCTCAGTTGTCGGTTGCATACGATGCCTTGGAGATTGATGAGGATCAAGAGAAAGTTTTCACTTGGAGAGAGCAACACCTTCTTAAAATGGAGATATGTGAGAAGATCTCTACCAAGTTATTTTCACTGAAAGATGATGTAGTTGGAGTGCTTGCACTTGTCAGTGGTTTTGTTGTTTAGATTCCGTGTCATTATCTTCTTGAAAATGGCACGTATGTTGAGTTGAACAAAGTACAGGCTGAGTTCGAGAAGCTGATTTGTGATAGCCTTGAAGGAGAGCCTATGGCGCCTAAGTTAGAGAATATTTCAGTTATTTCAGCTAGTCTCAGAAAGGCGACTGAAGATTGTAAAGATGGCGTGCATACTGTCAAAGAAGGCGATAAAGAACTGAAGAAACAAACTGTTATTTTGGGTAGTATCAAAGTGCCAGATGATAGAGAGATTGATGAGTTCTTGGTCGAAGTGTTAGACCGAGATGACATGGAGTGATCTGCTAGTTGGAGCCTGCAGTTAATTTCGAGGGTTGAGTCATGAGCGGTAGTTAACTCGACTTTCAGTCTTGAGTTTACTTGCTAACTTAACACATGCTTATCTCGTCCTTGGAATTATCATCACAAGAGATAGGGTTAGGGTTTCCAGTTAACTGAAGGTAGTGTCCAGTTAACTTTGCTTTAAAAAAGGACGTGCATGCTTGCACATTGTCCATTTAGGTTAAATGTATTGGTTAACTGATGGTAGCTTTCCAATTAACTGTATAGTTTACTTTATTAGGGTTTAATAATAAATCTTGCATGCATTGCAAGACTGTAGTTGACTCAAGGTGATTTTAGGGTTCCCTACACCTTGATGTATATAAATAAGAGCTTTTGCTCATTTGTAAATAACTTTTGCACGAGAGAGAAATATATGTTGCGCCTACCTTGCCTTCAATATTGCTTTTTTGGTATTTGTTCATGCGTCTTTGCTATTATAATGAATTGTTATGCCACATAGGGTTTCATGCAATTGTAATGGCGAATTCTTTCCATAGTTAGATCAAATCTGTTTTGTGTTTAATAAGCTTGTTCAGATTGAGATAATAGTTGTGCCTACCTTGCCTTCAAGTAGAGAATCTGCACTTGTTTATCATGTGTTGTCGTGAACAATAAACTTATTCGGATTGAGATAATAGTTATGCCACCTTGCCTTCAAGTAGAGAATCCTATCAAGGTTATCGTGTGATGTTGTTGCCAATAAACTTGTTTAGATTGAGCTGATAGATGTGCCACCTTGCCTTCAAGTTGAGAATCTATACTCGTTTATCGTCTGATAGTCAAACCTTGCTCCATTTCCTCATGCTCTGTTTTCTTGAGGAAACTGGATAGAATTTAAGTAATTAAGTTTAGTTGTAGTTAGTGAATTTGCGAAACCAGAAAATTCTCAGCTGCAACGTATATAGTTTTCGAGAAAGCCTTGTACCTCTACAGCTGAAACAAAAAGACAGGATTTAGTTTAGTTTATTTCCCTTTGCAAGTATTTTTGTCAAGCACGAGGGAGCTTCCCCTCCTAATTTGAAGAGCACTCATTGCGTAGTGTGCATAGCTGTCCGTACCAACTCTTACTCCAGAGGTGTTAGTTGTTACGCCAACAGATATTTTGCTTTGAGGATGTCTACCTCCTAGCCTTTCGTCCAATTTCATGTTTGCAAGATAACACTTAGTTGGCTACATTGCTGCTTCTCAACATCAGACTAGCAGATTGAGCTCATTTGATTGAAGAATTTTGGAGTTTTTGGCAATTTTGATTTGTTGGTTCATCTACAGCTGAAGGTGAATTTGATTCATAGCTTATTTTCCAGTTTGAATTTGGTTCTAGGTACTTCATCATTCTATTTGCTGACCTTGGGCGACCCTTCATGTTTAATTTGGGAATTTATTTCGAAGAGTCTGATTTTAAATGAAAATCGCCCCTTCAAGGAGGGTCGTACTTTTCTAAGAGCATTGGGATTTGTGCAAGATGTTATAAGTTGAAGTTTGCTGTTGCTTGGTGTTGGTTTTTGGGTGCCTACCTCCTAGAAGACCTCTGCAAAAGACATCATTTGATTCGAAGGTGAATTGAGTGAGTTATGAATATTTTATTGATTTGCACAGTTGCTGGTTGACAATGTCAGTTCACTAATTTTTGTATCAGACTTTAGAAGTTCTGTTTTTTTGATTCATTAGCAGCAGTTTGAGAGATAATTATTTGGATGAGATCATCTGTTACTCATGTGCTTGAAGACTATTGTAATTCATATGTAATTTGCAGCTTATTTCCTTATTTGTAAGACTGTAAACAGTAGTACTGTTCCAGTGCTAATCGCTGCAATTAATTCTTCTTTCTTCTCACATTAAGTACCCCTGGATGGTCTACCGCCAGTGTGGATAATTGATTGTATCTCTCTTTGTACCCACTTTCAAAGTGGTGAATCCCCACTCTCAAGTGGATGCCCGCTGTAGCGGATGAATTAGTTTGTTGTAGCTTCATGGCTGGTAATTCGCCTATTAGTTTCCAGTTTTCAATTAATCACTCCGTCATATGTTAGCACCTCGCCCTCAGTGGGATCTTGAGTGCACATTCTTGACATTGAGTTTGCTTCAATTCAAGTTGTTGTTTTGTAATTACTCCGCCATATGACAACACCTCTCCTTCCTTGGGATTGAGTGTGCATTCTTGGCGTTGAGATCTTTTCAATTTGGATTTCAATTTGGAGCTAACGCTAATCAAGTTGACTAGTGCTGGTTTATGTTGTATAATTCTTTGAAAAAATTGGTTAGCATATTTCAATGGTATCAGAGCAGAAGACCTTGCCATCCTGTGGCAGTTTTGCAGTGGTTGTCTGATGAGTGACAGAGACACTAGGCCATTCACTAGAAGTCAGGCCAGACCTCAGCATCGGTTCCCACCTGTTCTAGAAGCAGAGACCTTTTCAAAAGTCCTGAGGGATCTTGGCAAAATAGTGGAAGGTACAGAAGAGACAGTTGAAATAATATCAGACAGTGTAAGGCAAGCTAATGACGAGAGGGACATAGTTGAGAAGAAGTTTGATGGGATGATAGACATGATGCCCCGATTATTGTCCAAGTTGGACCAGCAAGCAGCTCAGAATATCATTCAGCCCCAAAATAACTCAACTGGAGAAAGCAGTGGAGTTAATGGGAATAACAATAATGGCAGTCCTGAGGTGAATACCAGAAACAGAGTTGTGGGTCAGCATGCCACAATTCCTAGTGGGTCATCCTCTAGACCTCTTTTTCTCGTCTTCACGACAATGGAAGAGCAACAACCAGTTGAAGCTGCACCAACCTTTGTTGATAATGCACGTCAAGCTTACATGGAGTACGTCTCTTTACCTCTTGACTTGAGAGGTACTTGGACCTTTGATCAATTCATGAATCAAAGGATTTGGAGAAATGGAGGAAGGAATGAGCAACGTCCTCCTATGGTGCCTAGAAATGATTTCTACCAAGCCTTGGGAAAGATAACTATGGAGCATTTTGATGGTAGTAATAAGTGCACAGCCAGATCATGGGTGCAGAAGCTAGATAATTATCTCTCTCTCAGACCCATGCCAGAAGGAGATGCTATCAAATTTGCTACTTTGCATTTGGATGGGATAGCTCATGAATGGTGTACTCATGGTTTGGTCACTCTTGGCCATAACCTCATTCGTACCTATGATGAGTTTACTAACAAGTTGATCGAGAGATTTGATACCAAGGATCCAGAGTTGAGATTCAGAGAATTGGCGCAATTGAAACAGCAAGGATCTTTAGAAAATTATGTAGTTGATTTTCAAAGGTTGTCAGTAATGGTGCCTAACATTATTGAGAGAAGACTTGTGGTTCTTTTTGCTGAAGGTTTAATGGACCCTTTGAAGGGTTGGGTCAAGGCCTTTGATCCACCAACTTTAGATGAAGCCATCAAGAAAGCTAGGAGCATGGAGTTGGCAGCCCTAAGGCCTAAGTCTCATTCAAAACCTTTCAGCCATAAGAAAGATAAAAAGACTTTTTCAAATCTGCCTAAGAAGTTTCCACCAAGGTTATCTAAGGAGCTTAGAGAATAGCTTAGGAAAGATGGAGTTTGCTTCACTTGTCGTGAACCTTGGGTTAAGGGTCGCCGTTGCTATGGAAGAGGCAAAGCAAACCTAATGGAGGGCTATTCCGATTTTGGATCAGAATTTGATTCGTCTGATCAGCATTACGAATCAGCAAGTAGTGAAGGTGAAGAAGCCCCAGAAGAGAAGCATGATGAGCTGGTAGATGGTAGTGCTTTCGCACAATTATCAAGTTTTCAGAAAAATGAATCCTTTCGGGTTCATAGAGTAGTTAATTCACAAAGGATTGTTGCTCTAATTGACACCGGAGCAACTCACAATTTTATTGATGAAGGATTAGTTGCTAAAAAGGGTTTGAAGACTGAGGAATTTGATGGCTTCAAGGTAATGGTTGCAGATGGTTTTACTATGTCTTGCACGAGGAAGATTCCTAACCTTTCTATGCAATTGGGAAATTATGAGATTAAAGATGATTTTTATGTGGTGGGAATTGGAGACACTGATGTTGTGCTAGGCATACAATGGCTGAGATCACATTGAATTTGCAAACTATGGAGCTTAAATTTCAGTCTAATGGAAGGAAGGTTGTTCTAAGAGGGATGTCAAATGGGTGCCCTCGAATTGTGTCTTTGAAGAGGATGGAAAGGCTGATCCGTCACGATCAGGTTGAATGGGCTGCTGAATGTTTGGTTCTACCAGCTGATCCAGTGGAGGAAAAAAGGCAATATCACCCTGATATTCAAGCCTTACTTTCAAAGAAGAGCAAAGTCTTTGGAAGCCTACCTCCTGGAAGACCTCTTGAAAGAGGTTCTGAGCATGTAATTGAATTAGAAGGAGCAAAGCCCGTCATGACTACACCATACCGTTATTCAAAGAAGCAAAAAGATGAGATCGAAAAAGCCATCAAGGAGCTTTTAGAGTCCGGTTTCATTTGACCAAGCAAAAGTCCTTTTGCTTCTACAGTAGTGCTGGTCAAAAAGAAAGATGGCACAATGCATATGTGTATTCACTACCGTGCATTGAATCGGAAGACCATCAAGAATAGATATCCTATCCCTAGGATTGATGAGCTTATTGATGAGCTCCATGGGGCTATGTTTTTCTCGAAGATTGATCTTCGTTCGGGCTATCATCAACTCAGAATGAGGGAGGCAGATATAGAGAAGACAGCTTTCAGATGCCATTTTGGGCATTTTGAATTTCTTGTAATGCCTTTTGGTTTGACAAATGCTCCAGCTACATTCCAATCTTGTATGAACAAGATTTTTAGACCGCAGTTGAAGAAGTTTGTGCTCATCTTCTTTGACGATATTCTCATCTTCAGTAAGTCTTGGGAAGAGCACCTCAAGCACTTGGAAGAAGTGCTTAGCATTTTGGAGGCAGAATGTCTGTTTGCCAAAGAATCAAAGTGTGAGTTCGGGATGACGAAACTGTTATATCTCGGCCACATCATTAGTGCCAAGGGTGTCAAAGTTGATCCAAAGAAGATTAAGGCCATCCTTGATTGGCCATCTCAAAAGAATATTTCTCATTTGAGAGGATTTTTGGGTTTTTGCGGATTCTACAGAAGATTTGTTAAGGGATATTCTCACATGGTAGCACCCCTTACAGATCTTACTAAGAAAGGAGCCTTCCTATGGACAGATAGGGCACAAGGAGTCTTCGACAAGTTCAAGCACATAATGAGCTCGTCCAGTGTTGGCCCTACCAGATTTCACAAAGCCCTTTGAATTACAATGTGATGCTTCAGGTGAGGGAGTTGGAGCTGTTCTTATGCAAGACAAGCACCCCATTGTCTTTGAGAGCAGAAAGTTGAGAGGAGAAGAAAAATCTTATTCAATAAATGACAAAGAGATGCTTGCTATTATGCATGCATTATCTAAGTTCTGTCAATATTTGGTGGGAAGTAAATTTGTTGTTAAGACTGATCATAACAGTCTTAAACATTTTATGCATGAAATGAACCGGACCATTTTTTTTTGGTTTTTTCACAATGTAATTACAATCAACACGCACCCGTTAAGGTTAGCTCTAAACCAAAACGATGCGGAAAGTAACTCTAACCAGAATGTACACCAGGATCCCGATGTAGGCAAGGTGTGAGCATTGGTCAGAGGATCTAATGCAGATGCAAACTAGAAAGGAACTCTAACCAAGAATGCGCCTGTGCAGACGAGCATATGGTTAGAGGATCAATGCATGATGAACTAAAGTAACCCTAACCAAGAATGGCGCCGAGTGATGGAAAGCATATGGTCAGAGGGTCCCTAAACTACTAACTGAAAGTAAATAGGCGGCAAGCCAGCCTCTTCCACTTATTCAGTGGGAAATACAATAGAGTAAATGAGAGATAGGAGAAGAATGGCTGATAGTACTACTAACAACTTACAATATGTAAGAATGTTCAATTAAATCTAGAGTTTTCAAGTTCTTCATTGCTGCAACTGTATAGTATGTCTTCCCACTACCAAATGTAACTTCCAATGCTCAATCCCAGCCAAAGGGACAACTTTCTCAATTCTGATATATCAGACCTGCAACATAAAATGAAGAAATCTGCAACCTAACACTCACTCAAATGCTTATATCTTGCTTAATTCTCACCCTAATGATATGAAATCAAGTGCAGATTGCTTTAAGTATGAAGGCGCCCAAAATGAAAACCTAAAACCTCACCAAACAGCCTCCATTCATTTTGCACAAATCCCAAGGCATCCTCAAAATGGTACGGCCCTCTTGAAAGGGCGATTTAGCTAGGAAAAATTAGAAACACCATTAAAAAATCCAAAAATTTGCAAATAGGGTTGCCCCAAGAAGAGAAGAGGATATGACAAACACCTAGAACAATATCTTTTTTATTTTTTGATATATGAATGAAAACCTCTTACAGCAATGCAATATCAGGAACTCCAGAATATGACAGAAATGCTTAAACATCAACAACAAAAGCAAAACAACTCAACTACAATGCTAAACAACCCAACTACAAACTAATTCTCAACTTGTTGCTATCTTTCAAGCAAGAAGATGAGCCAAATGCTAGGAGGTATGCTTTCTTCGAAGCTTGCCTGAAGACATTCCAGCAGCATAACAGTATGGTAGACAGAAGATGCCAAATGAAGAGCTGAGGCCAGAATAAATAGATATGAGAAAAGCCTTCTACAATCTTCAAGAAGGGCACCCAAACCCTAATTTTGAATTCAACACTTTTTCCCCCCAAAAGGTGGCATCCTTTTTCCTTTAATAAAATATTTCACCTTTTTTAAAAAGTCAATCTCTCCTCAAGTAGGCGTCCATTTCACTTAACCCATAATTTGACTTCAAAATATAATTTATCTTTTCAATGAAGAGCTTACCCATCAAGTCCCCTTTTTAAGAACAACATAAAGTTATAATGCTAGGCAAGGGGGGAGGGGGGTTATAACATTAAATTATAATATTATAATGTGAAAATACTTCTCTCCATAAAAATGCACCCAAGGGCCAAAAACAATATTGCCAACTGAACCAACTGAAGAAGAAGACCAACTGAACTGAACCCAACCTGTCCACTGCCAAAAATAGAATTTACTAAAAATTGTAAATTCATGAAGTTGCTCGAAATGCCAAACTGACCATACCACCGCGAAGCTCTCTGAAAACTCAAAAAGAATCCGCAATCCGATTTCCAAACTTTAAGCAACAACCTCCTCAAAACTAGGAAACCCTAATTTCACCATCCGAGTAGCCTATGGGTCTCCGGAATAGGCCAACGGTCAACTGAAACGATCACATTTGAGAAGGGGATATTACAGTCCGCCCTCCCCAAGATTGCTTTCCCTCAAGCAATTGCAAGTCTGGATGCTGTAGAATCTCCTCATTCTCCCAAGTAGCATCCTCCAAGGGTAAAATCTTCCACTTCACCAAGTACTCTTTGATTGTTCTCCTCCTCAAAGAATGCTCTCTGGAATTAATAATCTCTTCTGGAATCAAGGTCAACTGCCCTTCTTCATCTAAGGGAGGCAACTGTGATGAAGCAACAACATTGTGTCCAAGTGCCTTCTTGAGGCGAGACACATGGAAGACATTGTGGACCTTACTACTTGATGGTAGTTCCAACTCATAAGCCACTACTCCAACCTTTCTGACAACTTTGAATGGCCCATAGAAGCGAGGTTTGAGCTTCTCCGCTCCACTCTTCTTGAGTGTAGATTGTCTATAAGGTTGTGTCATGTCCCCTTCTAGTTGACATCTCTCAGAGCACATGATTAGCCTATTATGCGACCCTCATAGGCTGATGGGATGGATAGAGGGTCATGATGGAGCTTGGCTTGGCTTCAGTTGTCAGTATTTGATCAGTTGGCTTTCGTTCGGGCTCATTCGGACACTTCTAGCCTGAGTTGCTATTTTTAGCAGTATTTGGCACTCAGCGTGGGACCCCTGCTATTTTTAGTAGTATGGTTTGATCACGTGCAGAATCACTTCCTTAGTCGTCAGCTTCAGACGGTTCGTGCATCGGGTGAATATTGAGAGAGATTAATATTTAATTGAATTAATTAAATATCAATTAAACCGGAGCATATAATATAAAGTTGTAATATTTTAATATTATGACTTAAGTGATTTTGATGAAGGGGTCGCCCATCATGGGAAGGGGCCATTTGACGATTATATTTTATAATTAAAATTTGGCTGGAGACTATTGAGAAATTAAACAAAAGAAGTCAAATTCTTTTAATGCTCCCTATTATTAAGGAAATCGCACTTTTCAAGAAGTATAAGGTTTTGCATTGGAATTCGAGCCCATTATGTCATTGTTTATTGAAAATTGTTGAAGTCTTCAACCAGAGCACGGAAGCCAAGGGTTTCAGTCTCAGAGCATTGGGGAATGAGCCATCTCCAGTGAAAGCGATTAAGAGGGTGTGAAATATCATCCGATTTATTGCCAGGTAGAGGGATTTCTTTATCCAGAAGAAATTACAGAGCATTCAGAGATCATTCATTATCAGAGATTGATTGAGGAATACATCCAGAAGGGTTTCATTTACCTAGGCGCCTATTACCTAAGTTCCAGACAGAGCACATTTGAGCCGTACTTTAATTGAATGCTGCTGTCACAGCCGTACCATCATCACAGCAGGGCCGTACCAGCAACAAGGGCCGTACTTGTTGTCTTGAGAAAAGCGCTTGGCTTTTTGGCCTCCAGTCTTCACCAACAGGGACGCCTTTTTACCTGGCATTGTTTTGGATCTTCTGAGGGAGGGAGAAAGGGTTATCTGTTGCAGCTGTACCAGATCAAGGACATTTCCAACTTGCTGCAAATCAGGTTTTGAAACAACATTTTTTATTATTATATTGTATGCATGTCAGAGATCTATTGTAGCCTTCTGAAATGAATAATAAGATCGTTGATTAGTTATTTTCAAGGGTTTATTGCCTCAATATCCGTTTATTTGAATTTATACAAATTTATTGCAAAATCGCCATTTCCTTTATTCATGCAAAAACCACAAAAAAACCAAAAACTTCAGAAAACAAACAAAAATAGTCAGATTCAGAAACAGGGGAAACAAAAGGGTTTCTACAGTGGTATCAGAGCTAAATCCTGCCATCCTAAGGATTTAGCAGGCTTATGCAGCCATAACAGATTGGGTCTCATAGGTATTACACACGCAGACGAGCTCTGATTGACAGGCAGCAGGGTTCGATCCGGCAGCCGGAAAACATGGCTGACAGAACAGATGTTCCTAGAAATGATATTCCTCAAAACCCTAGAGATCAGGACGATGCAGAGGTTTTACATGCACTCAGAGACTTACGAGCAGGTCAATGGCAGTCTAACGATGTATTACAGCAGTTGACAGTAGCACTTCAGAGATTGGGTACTCCGAGGAGACAGTCACCACATCGTGACGACGAGAGGAGTGAAGCAGGATCTCGCAGGGCACCTAGGACAGCCTCACGGACAGCAGATAGGCCCACTAGGCCTACTTTTGTGAGACAGGAGCTCGATGAGGCTATCGCAGGTGAGGAGCAGGAGTTGTTCGTTGATACACTTATGGCAGCGAACGAGGAGTGGGAGTTGGTACCACCGGAGGTCAGAGAGAGGATTTCTTTTGACCGTTTTGTCACTCAAAGGCGAGAGCACCACAGAGGTCGACAGGATTGGAGACCTAGATACCAGAACAATGATCTGAAACATGCAACCAACCGGCTCAATCTAGCGATGTTCGATGGTAGTGGTAAGGTCACAGCTCAGGCCTGGATTAGTAAGCTAGATACATTCCTCACATTGCGTCCGATTGCTGAGAGGGATGCTATCAGATACGCGACACTGCATCTTGAGGGAGTAGCTTACGACTGGTGGCACCATGGTATGGTGACGCTACAGCATGACAGGATCACATCATACCAGGAGTTTGTGGACAGATTGGTGGAGCGGTTTGACAGGAAGGATCCAGAATCCTACTTCAGAGACTTGGCTCAGTTGAGACAGAGTGGTAGTTTGGAGTCGTATATTGGTGAGTTTCAGAAGTTATCAGTGATGGTTCTGAATATTTCAGAGAGGCGACTGGTAGTGCTCTTCATGGAGGGTTTGACAGAGCCATTGAGAGGTTGGATCAAAGCCTTTGATCCTCCTTCATTACAGGAAGCGATGAAGAAGGCACGTAGTATGGAGTTGGCAGCACCTTCCAGTAGATTCAACTCCAGAGGTTCTTCTTTCAGGGACAATAAGGGCTTTAACAGAAACAGAGAGAAGTCTGATTTTAACAAAGAGAAATCAGATTTCAAGAATGATTTAAAGGGTAAATCAGCAGCACCACCTTTGGATCGAGAGGCCCTTAACAATCTACGCAGGAAGAAGCTTTGCTTCTACTGCAAAGGTCCCTATGACGCCAATCACGATTGTCCTTTGAGGCCTAAGGGCAAGGCAAATCGAGTGATGTGGGCGTATTATGAGGATTCAGAGTCAGAGAATTCCGAACAGCAGGAGAGTTTTGAGGAGTCAGAGCCAGAGGCTTCAGAGCCTAAGGCAGAGACAGAGTCAGAGCTTTAGATACAGGAGGCACGCTTATTTAGCATTCAGCAGGAGGGCCCTTTCAGGATTCGTGGAGTGTTGGCAGGACAAAGGGTCATTACCCTCCTTGATACAGGAGCCACACACAATTTCATAGATGCTAGATTTGTTGAGAAACGCGGACTCATCACTGAGGAGTTCGAGGGCATTAGGGTTAAGGTGGCCGACGGATACACTTTGAGGTGTGAGCGTGTTGGTTGGAAATTTTGTATTCTCGTGAAAGCGTACAAAATTGAGATTTCAACCACAGCACGTGAGTTAAACTCTCCTAATTAAGGGAAGGCTCCCCCTTTAACTAAATAAAATTAAGGGTAGGACAGCAATCATTCCTCTTGTTTCAGGAAAGATTACGTTCTTCTCTCTTCACAGAAAAGACACAGTAAATGTTACTAAAACTTGTTACAACAGCTATACAGTGAAATTAAGAGAAAGGAAATAAAGTTTCCTGAAAGCGCAAAGACTTCCGTTATTTCCTTCGGGACGGGAAAACAATTCGATAAGCACAAAGTCTTAAAGAATGAAATCCTATCAACCTTTTTTCAGAACGATTACTTTATGGAAATATACAAGATAAAACAACTCAAAGACTGAAATTATAATGTATGCTTTCAACTATTCTAAATGAGAAATACTATGAGCGTAAAGACTTATAATTCTTCTCTATTTCTAACACTAACTAAGAATTCAATTCTCAGATTTACAGCACAAAGACTGCAGATTTTTAAATTGAATCTCTCTTCAGCAACTTTCAACAATCTTCAAGTAATCACAAAATGATATTGATCTAAAATGACATAAGAACATTTGAGATACAAAACAAGAATTCAGCTCAAAGTCTGAAATTCCAGCTTTTTGATATCACTTGAAAGTTTACAATATTTCACTATAAAGCTCAAAGACTTTATGAGTATAAAATTCTGCATAGTTTTCTTGCTTGCTAAAAAGATAAAAATTACAATAGACCCCTCAAGTATTTATAGGAGGAAGGTCTGGAGAAAAAGGTGGGAGGATCTCAACAAACTTGAGAAAATCTCTCAACCGATAACTAATTGCGATTGACTTATTCAAAATTACAATCCAAATTGTGATTTGTCTTGTAAGATTTTACATGTAATTACATTTTCGAAAATTGCAAGGAAAAGACACTTGCAATTGCAAAATTTGTTTTTACATATATATTGTCGAAAGTAAAATTACATAAAACAATCTAAAACTTAATTTATTTCATTCCTATCTTTGAAAGATAAGAATTTGCTGATGATGGTCTTCAACTCGTTCGGATCTGGACCCAAAGTGTTCTTGGCCACTGCAACTGTCTTCAGAATTACATCAAAGTATCTAATAGTTGCCAATCTATGCTCTTCATAAGAAGTTTGCATTTTCTCAAGGATTGTTTGATGATTGATAAGCTTTTGAATCGAATCCATAGAAAATTGCTCTGATTCCATTTGTTGACGAAGATTGGCTGCCATATCTGAAGTAACTGAATCAGCTTCAAGTAACTCATCTTCTTGATTCAAACCGGTACATGAGATCTTTTCAAAATTTGAAAGAATATCCTGCTGAACTTCGTCATTCATTTCTAAAGTGGCCTGGATATCTTTGATAAGATCTTGAATGACCAATGATCTATTTGTCATGAGTTCCTCAAATTCTATGTACTTTTCTCTGTTTGGCAAAACCAAATTGCTGCATAAGATTAATAAATCAACTTGATTTATCTCACTCCAGATCTTCAAATCTTTTTCAAGCGTTTCTAAACTTTGCTTGAAGGCTTCTAAAGTTTGATTCAACTTTGTCCTTGCTATCCTTACATTCTTGAAAACTTGCAACATCTTCTCAATCATTGGAATACTTTGCTCAATTAGCTGAGTTATCCATGAATCAATTGCCTTGGCCTTTTGTGCAATTCTTTCTAACTGTTTAACTGATTCATTTGGAGGAGCTGTAGATAGAGAATCAACTGCTTCTGATGATCCTGTAATCCTCTGAATGACTGCAACCAGCTGAGCATTGTCTTCTTTGAGCTTTTCCTTTTTAGCTAAGAGTTCGTTATAGCTTTGTGTCAGAATTGTCACTGAACTCTGAGCATCCTGCATCATATTAGCGTGAGTCTGCTTACCCAATTCCACCCTCGTGAACCTGTAGTCAGATACCTGCATCTCTTCATGCGGTTTATCAACCAAGGGCTCTGCAATCTCAGCATATTTCATCCTGTTGCTGTCAACAAAAACCTGTGAGACTGTTTTGGCTTTCTTTGCAATCACTGGTTTTTGTTTCTTCAATTTTCGGAAATCAAAAATATCAGGAGACACAGCCTGTTTCTTTCTCTTAGGAGCAATTGAATTTAGCCATGGAGGAAGATCCAAGGTTGTCACATCTGAAATGGCAACTACGGTTTCAGTAGAAGTAGCCTCAGTTTGAGATACAATAGAAATTCTTGAAGGTGCCTCAGTTTGTATAGCAACAAGGTTTTGCTCAGAAGACAAATTGCAACTAGGATTGACCATGAAACAATCAAAGTTCGTTACAGACGTATCAATTTCTGGAAGAGTTGTTTCTGACATAGCTGAAAAGATTGGATTGATATCAAAATACTCTTGAAGTTACTAGGTAAGTTCATCATGGGAGCATTTGTTACAGATGAAGGCTGATTACAAGTCTCTTGTGTTGGAATAGAAGGAACAAAAACGGTAGAGAAAGAATCAACATCACTGTCGATAGGAGACAAAGGAGATATAGCTGATTCTGGTATTGGGGCCTCAATGTGAGGAGTTATCTCACTTAGGATAGTGGAGGTCTCATGAACCTCATCTTCTTCTTGCTGATTTAACACCTGAATCTGCATTTCATTGACTTCCTTACCCTTTAATGTTTCACTATCCAATGGTTGTTCAGGAGCTCTGCTTACTTTCAGTTTGATTCTGGTACTTGAAGAGGAAGCTCCTTCCTTAGATTGTTCCCTAATTTCTGATTTCAATCCTCTAGGACCAGCTGGGTCATCTTCAGCTCTAACTCTGATTTTGATGGTCTTGACACCTATGCTTTTGAGCCAAAAATTGGTGTTCGCCAAGACTGATTGGAATGTATCAAAGATAGAGACGGATTCCCTCTGAGACCATTGAATCGCAGGAATGGGAGCATTAGCAACTCCCTGTTCTTCGTACTCAGGATCCAAAATCTGCTTATCATCAATTACTCCTTCTGGAATTAAAGTTAGATTCAAATCAATGATTTGCTCCAAAGTGAGCCTGCAATAATCCATTTTGTATATATCCTTTTCTGTACGGAGGTCTGCCCAAATGTCTTCGATGCGGTGAACATGGGTGAAGACTCTTTTTATTTTATCCTTCATCCTCCTGTAATCAAAATCCACTCTAGCTTGGAATCTTTTCAAAGTTATCTCCTGAAGTTCAGTTTCCATCGCTTTGGCTCTTGAAGAGGTTGTCAAAGAATACCTGCCAATTACCAATGGATTATGTGAAGAAATACCAATTCCAGATTTGTGTTGTGAAGCTTGACGTGAATGAACTGACATCAACTGCCTTCCTTATTCCAAGCTGCATCTGACACCCTGTTATTTACCAACTCTTTGTCAAACAAACACATAAAATAACCAAAGAAGGCATCTTGTACCCTTCTATAATGCGCTCGACTTGGAATAAAAGTCAGCTGATCATAATATTTCCATACGGGCACCAATGATCTGTCGCCTTCAGGAGATAAGCCTGGAAAATGTCTCAAGGAAGCTGCTATGTAGACCAAATATGAATTCATACAGAAGGTCAGAGTGGTAGGAACCTGTGCAAGCTGTTCGCACAAACAGTCACTGATTATTTCTCCCCAGAAAATTGGATGTTGTGCTTTTCTAATGACAACTATGAACTTATACATCCAGCTTTCAAACATGTTAGAAACTTTCAACCCTGCAATTCTGCTCAAAAGAGTGATCATGTCATTAACTTCTTCTATAAAATCAGACCGATACAACTTGGGCATACGGGTCGCACAAGGTCGTGATTTTAGAAGCCATTTAGAGTCGATGTGTTTAATACAATCATTCTTTTTCTGCTCAAAATGTTTGTGAGCACTCTTTAATGAAATCTCTGAATAAGTGGTTGCATCAGGTACTCTGAAAACTCTATTGATTATCTCAGCATCAAGTCTGATAACTACGTTGCCATCATCATCCTTAATTGTCCTGGATTGTCTATCAAAGCGTGCTGCACATGCAAGGACGAATTCTGGTTCAAGGGCAGCAACAGGAAAAGAAGCCACGAGATGGATATGACTTCTCAGCAACTTTTGCATATCAGAAGACGTAGATTTCTCAACCCTTTCAAGAAAATTAGACATATCAACATGCCCTATTTCTGTATCTTTGATCTCATCGATGTTTGAAACAACGTGAGATGGAGAGATCTCATTTTGATATTTGTCGAACTTATACTTCATCTTTTTGCCTGCTGGAGAAGTTGGTTCATCCGTCATTGAACAAGAATCTGCAAGACTGCGGTGAAAACCCCATAAGGTCAGCACATCATCAGCATCAACGTGAGTGGACATGGCGAATCTCAAACCCTAGAACAATGAAATGGACTTGAAAGAAAAATGGAAGGCGAATGAAGATGAATTCGAAATGGATGAAATGGTGGAATGGAAAACGGCATTTTGTCTCTTTGAAACAGCAAGATAAAGGGATCTCAAAACTTGGATTTGGAATTTCGTCCAAAAATGTCAACTTTTGTGCTTTTTAAAGCAATTCGGGTTTTTGAGTGACTTGAACAATTTCGGAGCTTTTTGACACTTTAGCAATTTTTGTTTTTTGCAATTTCGGGATTTTTCAGAGTTTTGGCAATTTTCTCAAAGGCAATCGGGATTTTTACGAAATTTAACAATTTTTGAACTTGGCAATTTTAAAAATTGTTATTTCAAATATAAATCCCGAAATTGTATCTTCAGGCTAAAAACCCGAAATAAGAGACAAAGTGAAATTTTCTTATTTTGTGAAAAATAGTGATGGATATATGAAATGGCGAATGGATGAAATGAAAGAAATGATCATAGGCGACATGAAAGACGGATAAATGAAAATGGAATGAATTGTTTATTGCTGGAAATGGTAGAATGAAAAACGTGTTTTCATCATAAGGCAGATTTAAATGGAAATATGTATCAAGCATGGTAATGTGGAGATGTGTGAAATGGAAGGCAAAATTTTAAATGAAATGGAGGTGGCGTGCAAATGTAAATGAGGAAAAACGCATTTCTACATGAAGGCGAATGGAGGTAGTATGGAGAAATAAATGAAGATGGCGAAAGACATTTTTTAAAAAAAAAGAAAAACGCGTTTTCACATGAAAACGGATTTTTGTGAAGAAAAACGCATTTCTACATGAAAATAATCAGTGAGAAAAACGCGTTTTTACAAAAGACATTAAAAATACCAATAAACAAATAAAAACAACCATGAAGAAAGCAAAAAATGGAAGGAAAAACGCATAAAAATAAAAAACGCGTTTTGAAACAGTCAGAAAAACGTAAAACGTGATATATAAAAGACAATAACATCGATAAATGACATTAAAACATTGAAAGAAAGAGAAATAAGTGCGAATCATACCTGGAACAAGTTGTAATACACGAAAATGCAGAAACAAAAGCCCTAGACGCGTCCAAAAAGACAGAAAATGGCTATTTACTGGTAAAAATCCGATTTTGAAGCATCAAGGTCGACCAAATCTCCATGAAATGAGGAAATAAATGCCAAGAACAATTCAACCAGCTTGAATCTAGGAAAAATCGGACTTTTCAGAAGATTTGACAATGTAAAATAACATCAAAATGATGAATCGGGTTTTTATGAGGTCTTTACATGTCTTTTTTTACAAAATCGGGTTTTTTATGAACTTTAGCAATTTCATTTTTAACCAATTCGCACTTTTCTGATAAAAAGACAATTTTCATAATGAACATTGTAAAAAAATTCGAACTTTTTAAGCCATTTAATCAAAATCGGGTTTTTTATGAGGTCTAGCAATTTTGCTTTTTGTCAAAATAAAATGACTTTAACAAAAATCGGACTTTTTAGACAACTTAAGCAATTTCGGGTTTTTTAGACACTTTGACAATTTTGCTTTTGAGTCTAAATTTCCCTATTTGCTGAGTTGCTTAGAAAACCCGAAATTGGCCAAAAAGACATTAAAAACAAGTCAGAAAAACGTAAAACGTGAACGTAAAGGGGAAAAAGAGTAGCCCAAAGGTTAATCAACTTGAAACAGAGATTTTCCACCCTTTGCACCTCGTAATGCGTGCCTTAGAGAAGAAAAATCTCAAGTTTTAAGAAAATTTTGATTGGTTACCTAAATTTTGAAACGAGTTAAAAAATTAGGATAACAGCTGGCTCCGACTGGGGAACTGCCTTTGAAAACGAAGGTAGTAGAATCCAGAATCTAGAAGTGCCTTAGGATTCATTGGGCTACGGAGTGACTAAATAAAACACAAAAAATAAAAGACTCAAAAGATCAAAAAGACTAAAAATTTAAAAAGACTCAAACCTTATGTACAAAAACTAATCTAAAACTCTACTGAAAGTAGTGTTTTAGATGCTGCCCACTGTAAGGAAGTGGGAATGGAGTGCCGTCTTGATACGCCAGCAAGAAGCTATTCTCACCAATTGCTTGATGAATTATAAAAGGACCACGCCAAAGAGAATCAAATTTCCCATGCATTCCTTTTGGTTCCCTCCTCTTATCCCAAAGCAAGACGTGATCACCAACTTGAAAGACCTTCTGCTTTGCTTTTTTGTCGAAGAGAGCCTTAACTTGCTTCTGATGGTCGTTGATACGATCCACTACTTGTGATCTTTGCTCCTCCAATTGAGAGAGAAACATTATCCGCTTATCAAGAGAACTTTCAAATGTAGCGTCTTCTACAGCTTTGATCAACTTGAGGGCTGGAAGTTCCAACGTAATAGGAATCTCTGCATTTACTCCATAGAGCAACTGAAATGGAGACATGCCAATGGCTCGCTTGGGTGTAATGCGATCAGCCCACAAAGCATCATATAACGCTTTATGCCATGATCTCTGATTCTCATCAACAAGCTTTCGGATAATAGTAATCAAATTTTTGTTACTCGATTCAGCTTGACCATTACCTTGCGGGTAATAATCTGAAGAATGGGCCAATATTATACTATAATCAAAACAAAACTGAGTTACCTCATAAGATGAGAAGGAAGATGCATTGTCTGTCACGATCTTATAAGGAACACCGAATCTTGATATGATGTTTTCTTTCAAAAATCTACACACTACCTCAGAAGTAGCATGTTTCACAGGAATAGCTTCGACCCACTTGGTGAAATAATCTGTTGCAGCAAGAACAAAAGTATGTCCAGCACTAGAATGTGGGTTGATGACGCCAATGAAGTCGATTCCCCACTGCCTGAAAGGCTCTTCTATCACAATTGGTTTTAATGGTTGCGCCATCATTTTTTGCTTACCAACAAATTGCTGACATTGTGTACATTTTCGTACCCATTTATATGCGTCTTGGAAAAGCGTAGGCCAATAATACCTAGCCCTCAAGATCTTATGAGCAGTTACTGATGGAGAAAAATGACCACCACAAGCCAAATTGTGAAAAGATTCAAGTAATCTGTCTTGCTGTGCTTTATCAACACAACGCTGAAAATTACCATCAAGAGTTCTTTTATATAAACCATTATCCCAAAGAATATAATTTGCAGCTTTGAGTTTCAGATTTCTCTTTTCCTTGAAAGAGAGATGAGCTGGGCATTCACCATAAGTCAGAAAATAGGCGATATTAGAATACCACTCATCAGTAGTGCTGACAAACAACACTTTAGGAAGATCTTCATAAGACTCCTCTTCACTTTCTTCTGCACTGCTTTCAGCCATCAACTGACATAAACCTCTGCCACGAACAAGCTTGGTTGGTTTAATCTCTAAATCATACTCTTGGATTTTAGCCACCCAATTTCCTCTTTTTGTACCAAAATCTTGCTGTGTCAAAATGGATTTGACAGCTGTATCCGGAACTAACACTATCGTATGAGAATTAAGAATATAGAACCTGAAATACTTAACTGCCTTTACAACTGCAAAAGCATTCTTCTCAACTGTAGAATATTTGAGCTCATGAAGCTTTAATGGACAACTCATGAAGGCAATAGGAGATTCAATTCCTTCTGAATTTTGCTGCATCAAAATAGCAGACATGGTATGCTCAAAAGCATAACTGTACATAATGAAATCTTTAGAGTAATCCGGACTAACCAGCACTGGGGCGTGGGCAATTGCATTCTTAATTTCAGCAAAAGCAGCTTTACCTTCATCATTCCAACGAAAAACAGCTTTTCCCTTCATCATATCAATGATGTGACGTGTTTTCTCAGCAAAATCTGGGATAAATCTCCTCAAGAAATTCACTTTACCAAAGAAAGAGTGAACAGCTGTCTTACTAGACGGCAAAAGCAGATTTTGAATAGATCTTACCCTTTCGGGATCAATCTTGATTCCTTCATTTGATACAACATGTCCCAGAAGTTTACCCTCAGTAACCCCAAAGATAGACTTCTTAGGATTAAGAGAAACACCATGCTTGCGACACCTTTCCAGCACATCTTGTAAATGAAATAAATGATTCTCACGATCTTTTGAGAAGACAGTGAGATCATCCAAATACACCACGATATACCTTCCTAAGATACCACGAAAAGCTAAATCCATTGCTCTTTGAAAGGTTGCTCCTACATTTATTAATCCGAAAGGCATTCTGCGATATGCAAAAGTACCCCATGGAGTAGTAAAAGCAGTTTTATGTCTATCAGCTTCACTTACCTCAATCTGGTTGTAACCTGAAAATCCATCCAGCATAGACATCATTTGAGAACCTGTCACTGTCTGGAGCACTTGATCCATTATAGGCAAAGGATAATTATCCTTTAATGACTGCTGATTAAGATTACGAAAATCCACACAAATACGAATTTCTCCATTCTTCTTGCGTACTGGAACTATATTAGCTATCCAAGTTGAATGATGAATGGGAAAAATAATTTGTGCATCTAGCATCTTCTGGATTTCTGAATAGATAGTGCCAGAAATTTTGGGATTATATTGGCGTTGCTTTTGTTTGAAAGGGGCTGCATCGCTCTTTAAAGGGATTTCATGCTGAACTTGTCCTGACTGAAAAGATTTCAGATCATCATATGAGTAAGCCAGCACATCTCTGTACTGCTGTAATAACTGAATAATCTGATTTCTCTCCTCTGGTGTACAAGTATTACCAATGTTAACCATTTTAGGATCTTCTTCAGATCCAATATTGTACTTGTCATACCCTGTAGAAGAATCTGAATTCACTTGTTGCTGCCTTTTGATATATCGATCATGCTTGTCAAAAAGCTTTTCCAGAGATACCAGTCCCTTAGGAATTTTATTCCCTTTTAGCTGCAAAATTTCTCCATCTGATTCGGACCAAGTATCTGACATAGAATCTGAAGAAGAAGAAGAATTGCTACCTTCAAAATACAGGTTATTAAAACCATCATCAACTTGTAAAAAGTTAATAATCTGTTTATCATCATTGAAAATCTGCCAATGATCCCAGTTATCTGGAACACTAGGCCTGCAGATTATTTCAACAATATACTTATCTTGATTAAAATCAAGGTGAGGAATAAGGAGAGTTGCTGAAACAGCAAGAGAATCTGCTCTATCATTAAATTCTCTCGGAACAACTGAGATACTGAAAGCATCAAAATCTTGAATATTCTCCCATACCAAGTTACGATAATGTCGGAGTCTATCATTCCTTGTCTGATAAATATTCCTTACTTGACAAATTATCAACTCCGCATCTCCTTGAGCGTGCAAATTTTTAATTCCTCTCTGAAGCGCAACACTCATACCTAGTAAGAGGGCTTCATACTCTGCAGTGTTATTAGTATTTGCAAACTGCAATTTAAAAGAATATGGAAAGATTTGACCTTTCGGAGAAATCAGAACCACACCAGCTCCAGATCCATTTGTAGCACAACTGCCATCAAACTCAAGAATCCAAATATCATTAGAATCATCATTAATATAAAGACTGCTGGATTCTCCTACTTCAAAAGTAGAAGAAAGAGTGTTCTCATCTTCCATAGGTGAAGACTGATTTTCTTCATCTTGAGGAAGAAGTTCAACATCTTTTTCTATAGTAGAAGATTCGGCATCTTCTATCATACGATCAAGGGGATATTCAGCTAGCGTTGAATCTTCTGCATTATTAGAACTCCCTTCATTTGCTGAAAGAGTTGAAGAATCAACAGAACACCAATCTTCAGCAAACTCAGAAATCTCATCAATATGAAGATAGTAGTTTCCAAAACCAGCTGATTCAAAAAGAATCTGAGCATGAGGATCATCAGATTTCTCCACTGTAAACTTGGTTTCTCTTTCAGGAACAAGTTTCTGCACAACACCTTTCACAGGAATTCTGGCCTCTGTCATATCCATGTTCAGCTCGCCTCCTACATCTCTACAGAAATTGCGTCCAAGGAGCATTCCATAAGAAGCTAGGACGTCCGCAACAAGAACAGTCATCTTTATCTTTTTCTCAGGAAAGGCTGCAAAGGCGAATTGTGCATCTTTGATTTGCCCAACGAGAGGCACTTGTTTATTATCCATAGAATAACAATTACCAAAAGTTTTGGTAAGAGTTAATCCAAGGCAATCAGCAACCTTGATTGGCATGACATTATCCGAAGCACCAGAATCTATAATACAGTTACTCAATTTGAAACCATTAACGAGCAAGGAAATATAGAAAGGATCTATCTTTCCTGGAACTGAGGATGGGATGATAACCAAATTATTGGGCAGATTCTTAGGTTCTTGGACAATAGGGCTATTTGAAACAGGACGAGTCTCACTACTTTTAACAAATTTAACCAATCTTTCAAGCTGATCAGGATTGGCTTGAAGATACTCAACCTCAGACATCTGAATCTTAGTCTTTCTAGCATGGTCAACAATATCAAAAGCTTGGAAAGAATTTGCAAGAGATGTAGATGATATACTCTCAACTTGTACTTTAGGATTAGATACATTAGTCTTGGGTTCACTAGAAAGAACAGAAGGAGAATTGCTTACTTGATTTTTTGAAGAATCCTTAGTCAAGGTAGGCAATGGCATTCCCTTCTTAGCAACGGTCACCGGCAACTGAACGTTGTTTTTCACCTTTGCTTCTTCATCTTTTTGAGCCAACCGAGTCTGGGATCTTGTGATAACAGCATATGCTTGACTCTCAAAATTTTCATTTTCAGCTGAATCATCATAATGCATGTATCGTATAGTGGAGTCGCCAGCTGCCTCTTCATCTTCTTGATTAAAAACAGCTTCATCTTCCGCTTGGAAATCATTGGAAGATAGTTCTTCTCGATCTATTTCGTAATAACCAACTGCTGTATTCTTCGGAGGTGCTTCAAGTGCAAGCCTCTCAGGAGGAGGAGGCAATTTATTCTGATTTCTGGCAGCATAGTTAGAAGCAGAATTTGGATATGTCCTCCTAGGAATATCCTTGTATGGAGCAGCAAAAGAAGCTTGTGAAACCTGCTTCTTCAAGGCAAGAAGTTCATTAGCCAACTTTTGTACCATAGGATCAGTAGAAGCTGAAGTAGAAGACTCAGAAATAGAATTTCCTTTGAATCGATTAGGATCCTTCCGGATTTTCCCAGCCAAGATCAAATCATCTTCAATTTCTGTAGCAAGGACTTGAGCATGTGCCAAAGTTGTTGGAGTTGCCCTTCTCAACAGAAAACTGACTTCTGGCAGCTGAGTGTTAATAAAGAAACACTTGAGATTTGCTGGAGTAGGCTGTGAATCAGTAGGAATTCTGTTTGCAAGTTTATTAAACTTTGCAATGAATTCACGCATATTCTCATGTGTGTCCTTCTTCATTTGAGTCAGCTGGGCCAGCAATGCATGCTCATCTTCGGCGGGCTTGAAACGTTCTTCAAACTTTGTCTTGAGAGTTTCCCAACTAGTGATATCACCAGCTCTCAAATTGTAAAACCAGTCAGCTGCAATTCCTTGTAGAGTTTCCACGAACAAACGTACAGCAACATCTTGATGTTCTACTCCTAGAACACCACAAGCCATTGAGAAAGCTTTGATATGTTCATCGGGATGCTGTTTACCATCTCCATAAAACTTAGGCAGATTTTTACGTGAGCCTTGTGGAAGAGCATGAAGAGGTGGAGTAAGATTTAAAGGACCAAAAGCTGCTCCCCATGGACCTTGAGCCATCGCTTGAATAGTAGGAACAACTGAAATCAAAGGTTTGAGGAAAAAGGCTGAAAGTTCACTTGGGATGGGCTTTTTCTTCTTAGATGGAGGAAAGCTAGTAGTTCGTGAAAGGGAAGATATACTAGTGAGCAGCTCAAACCTAGCTTGTTCACCGGGAGATATTTCTTGAGAACTTTGTCCCTTTTTACGACGAACGTAATAACGGATTCCTTCCAGCGTAGAAGCTAAAACAGAAACAAGTAAACAAATTAAGAATACTGGACTTCAAAAGAAAGTGAGAGACTTTCAAATGCGTTCGTATCCCCAGCGGAGTCGCCAAAAACTGTTGGTTGGAAATTTTGTATTCTCATGAAAGCGTACAAAATTGAGATTTCAACCACAGCACGTGAGTTAAACTCTCCTAATTAAGGGAAGGCTCCCCCTTTAACTAAATAAAATTAAGGGTAGGACAGCAATCGTTCCTCTTGTTTCAGGAAAGATTACGTTCTTCTCTCTTCACAGAAAAGACACAGTAAATGTTACTAAAACTTGTTACAACAGCTATACAGTGAAATTAAGAGAAAGGAAATAAAGTTTCCTGAAAGCGCAAAGACTTCCGTTATTTCCTTCGGGACGGGAAAACAATTCGATAAGCACAAAGTCTTAAAGAATGAAATCCTATCAACCTTTTTTCAGAACGATTACTATATGGAAATATACAAGATAAAACAGCTCAAAGACTGAAATTATAATGTATGCTTTCAACTATTCTAAATGAGAAATACTATGAGCGTAAAGACTTATAATTCTTCTCTATTTCTAACACTAACTAAGAATTCAATTCTCAGATTTACAGCACAAAGACTGCAGATTTTTAAATTGAATCTCTCTTCAGCAACTTTCAACAATCTTCAAGTAATCACAAAATGATATTGATCTAAAATGACATAAGAACATTTGAGATACAAAACAAGAATTCAGCTCAAAGTCTGAAATTCCAGCTTTTTGATATCACTTGAAAGTTTACAATATTTCACTATAAAGCTCAAAGACTTTATGAGTATAAAATTCTGCAGAGTTTTCTTGCTTGCTAAAAAGATAAAAATTACAATAGACCCCTCAAGTATTTATAGGAGAAGGTCTGGAGAAAAAGGTGGGAGGATCTCAACAAACTTGAGAAAATCTCTCAACCGATAACTAATTGCGATTGACTTATTCAAAATTACAATCCAAATTGTGATTTGTCTTGTAAGATTTTACATGTAATTACATTTTCGAAAATTGCAAGGAAAAGACACTCGCAATTGCAAAATTTGTTTTTACATATATATTGTCGAAAGTAAAATTACATAAAACAATCTAAAACTTAATTTATTTATTCCTATCTTTGAAAGATAAGAATTTGCTGATGATGGTCTTCAACTCATTCGGATCTGGACCCAATGTGTTCTTGGCCACTGCAACTGTCTTCAAAATTACATCAAAGTATCTAATAGTTGCCAATCTATGCTCTTCATAAGAAGTTTGCATTTTCTCAAGGATTGTTTGATGATTGATAAGCTTTTTAATCGAATCCATAGAAAATTGCTCTGATTCCATTTGTTGACGAAGATTGGCTGCCATATCTGAAGTAACTGAATCAGCTTCAAGTAACTCATCTTCTTGATTCAAAACTGTACATGAGATCTTTTCAAAATTTGAAAGAATATCCTGCTGAACTTCGTCATTCATTTCTAAAGTGGCCTGGATATCTTTGATAAGATCTTGAATGACCAATGATCTATTTGTCATGAGTTCCTCAAATTCTATGTACTTTTCTCTGTTTGGCAAAACCAAATTGCTGCATAAGATTAATAAATCAACTTGATTTATCTCACTCCAGATCTTCAAATCTTTTTCAAGCGTTTCTAAACTTTGCTTGAAGGCTTCTAAAGTTTGATTCAACTTTGTCCTTGCTATCTTTACATTCTTGAAAACTTGCAACATCTTCTCAATCATTGGAATACTTTGCTCAATTAGCTGAGTTATCCATGAATCAATTGCCTTGGCCTTTTGTGCAATTCTTTCTAACTGTTTAACTGATTCATTTGGAGGAGCTGTAGATAGAGAATCAACTGCTTCTGATGATCCTGTAATCCTCTGAATGACTGCAACCAGCTGAGCATTGTCTTCTTTGAGCTTTTCCTTTTTAGCTAAGAGTTCGTTATAGCTTTGTGTCAGAATTGTCACTGAACTCTGAGCATCCTGCATCATATTAGCGTGAGTCTGCTTACCCAATTCCACCCTCGTGAACCTGTAGTCAGATACCTGCATCTCTTCATGCGGTTTATCAACCAAGGGCTCTGCAATCTCAGCATATTTCATCCTGTTGCTGTCAACAAAAACCTGTGAGACTGTTTTGGCTTTCTTTGCAATCACTGGTTTTTGTTTCTTCAATTTTCGGAAATCAAAAATATCAGGAGACACAGCCTGTTTCTTTCTCTTAGGAGCAATTGAATTTAGCCATGGAGGAAGATCCAAGGTTGTCACATCTGAAATAGAAACTGCGGTCTCAGTAGAAATAGTCTCAGTTTGAGATACAACAGAAATTCTTGAAGGTGCCTCAGTTTGTATAGCAACAAGGTTTTGCTCAGAAGACAAATTGCAACTAGGATTGGTCATGAAACAATCAAAATTCGTGACGGACATATCAATTTCTGGAAGAGTTGTTTCTGACATAGCTGAAAAGATTGGATTGATATCAAAAATACTCTTGAAATTACTAGGCAAGTTCATCATGGGAGCATTTGTTACAGATGAAGGCTGATTACAAGTCTCTTGTGGTGGAATAAAAGGAACAAAAACGGTAGAGAAGGAATCAACATCACTGTCGATAGGAGACAAAGGAGATATAGCTGATTCTGGTATTGGAGCCTCAATGTGAGGAGTTATCTCACTTAGGATAGTAGAGGTCTCATGAACCTCGTTTTCTTCATGCTGATCTAATACCTGAAGCTGCATTTCATTGACTTCCTTACCTTTTGATGTTTCTCTATCCAATGGTTGTTCAGGAGCTCTGCTTACTTTCAGCTTGATTCTAGTACTTGAAGAGGAAGCTCCTTCTTTAGATTGTTCTCTGATTTCTGATTTCAATCCTCTAGGACCAGCTGGGTCATCTTCAGCTCTAACTCTGATTTTGATGGTCTTGACACCTATGCTTTTGAGCCAAAAATTGGTGTTCGCCAAGACTGATTGGAATCTATCAAAGATAGAGACAGATTCCCTCTGAGACCATTGAATCGCAGGAATGGGAGCATTAGCAACTCCCTGTTC